>JAVJIF010010285.1:0-164404 GCA_038442645.1 Agave tequilana
ATTGAATGTTGACTCCAGAATAGAAAAAAATCTGGTAAAGATACCGGAGCCATTATTGAATCAGAAAGCGAAATGGAATTACTAACATGAGGTTCAGGATCACAGTCAGGTTTGGTTTCAATTCAGGAAAAGGATAACTTGCCAGAATGTCTAGGCGATTTTCATAACTTGGAACGTGGTCAAGTTCAAATGTATGTTCTGAAATTGAAGCTGGATTTTCAAAATGACATGATTCAGGGGTCCAATCAGTAGAGTTAGGGATATAAGATCGGTCAAAGGTTGACAAGAAAAGGCTGTCCTCGCTCTCATTGATCAATTCGCTCATAAGTGCATCTAATCTACTGATAGGCCTTGTAAAGAATTTGGATTCGGAATCATGTCTTTCATACTCTTTGTAATTGGTTCTTGAAAAAATGAGTATGGAAGTTGATTTTGAAAATTATGGTGAAATTGTGAATCCATCAGATTGGACTCACGCCAGGGCTCCATACTCAAGTCCAATATGATGGTTGTTCATTTGAATTGGTGAGACTGGAAAAGATGAGTAGGACTCTGAAAATTTGGTTGAGAGGATGAGTCCAACATGTTTTGCATTCTTTCACAAAAGACTTCCAAACGCTTTTCTAGCTCAAATTCTTCTTCAATTGGAGACTCTAGAAAAGGGGTATGTGGAGTTTGATGTGGGAAGGATTGTGAATTTAGCAAATTTTGAACTTGTTGTAGAGACTCTCCATACTCCTTTTCAATGATGATTTTCTTCAATGGTTTTTGGAAAAGGAGTATATGAATCAAAATTGGGAATAAATATTGTGAAAATTGTGGACAAGATGGTTGAAAATTTGACTCGGGGTAGGTGAATCCCCATGAACTCTGTGAAGAGTTGAAATTATTTTGAAAATCTTGGTTATAGGATTGGAGATATGGGTCATATTGAGTCGGATAATCCCAACTCGGTATATATGGTTGGTTCATGTTGTACATAGCGGGTTGGAGTTATCCGAGTCAAATGAGGTCGGAGTGAAATATGGATTTATATCATGATTGAAAGAATTATTGTTGTTAAAATCCATTTCATAATTTACAAAAAAAAAAAAAAAGAAAAACAAACAAACAAAAAAATAAAAAGAAAACAAGCCTATGCTAGGGTTGACTTAGACCTAGACAACTCCGAACTGGTTAGACTGTCCACGGGGGTACATTGTCGGAAGCTGACCACGAGTTAATCGGCCAGGTAAGGGCAAGATCAGTGGGAGGTATCCGTGCCGGAGCAATGGGCCTATTTGCCAAACCACTGTTTTTTTAGGTTTCACCTCTCAATCTCCAACCTTAGACATCGATTTTACAAGAGTTAACTTCTAACAACTTCCCCCTTAGGTTAATCTTAAATGAGTCCGAGATATCCCTAGAGGCTAACGTCTAGCAATTTTTATTTAGGCTTGGGTTGTGTGAGTAGGGAGTTGATTTTTGGGCTAAGGGAGGGTAATGACTTCCCCACCTTATGTTGTATTGGGTGTTGCCCTTAAGTTAAATTTGTGCAAGTGTGCAATATAGATAAGAATGAACACAAAAAAGCGAGTAAATCACTGAAGTGTTTCTCCTAACTATATGCAATGCAATATGTATACCTCTTGCAAGATCACAACAACACAAAAACAAAATACAGTATATTGGAATGAAAATTGACACATGCCTAGATGCAAATGTCTAAACCATTTAAAGCATCCAATTACCGTATTTTAATTCTTAAAATTATTTACAGTGCACAGGTAATAAAAAAAAATTAGCAGCAGAGTATATAAATGTACAAGAGTTTACCCAACTACACAAGAGAAAGTGTGGACTTCTGCAACGTTAAAAATTTAACCTGCACACCAAAAAAAGAAGAAGAAAAGTTAACAAAAACGTGAAATCTAACCGTTCCCATCCCTGGCAACGGCACCAAAAACTTGATCGGGGGAAAACTGCGCACAAAAAATTTATGTTTTGAAATCAAGATTTAAAGTGTGTGTGCTCTTTGACTTCCTCGATACTTCCGTTATAGCATAGAGGCTAAAACGAGTCGAATCCACAAGGACGGGAGACGATAGAAGCTTTACCGGTTGATTCACATGTGTGTTAAAAAGTTCTTCAAAGTTTTAAAGAATGAAAAGGAAAGAAAATAAAGAATGAAAAGAGAGGTATGGTAAAATAAGAAGAAGGGAAACATAGAAAGAAAAGAATAGTTTTATGGTTTTTGATATTTCTAAAATAAAATGAAAAAGAAAGAAAAACTCACGGCTACTAACTACTAATGACTCTACCAACATGCTAACCTCTTAGTGATAGTTGCCTTACATGTATTATTGGCCATTACTAGTCCTTAGGTCAAGAGCGATTCAAAGTATGACTCATATGTAACTCATCACAACCCAACTCAACAAACAAGTGTAAGCTACACTTAAATCATCAAAACCCAATAAGAGCAAACATGAAGTGTTAGCTTGTTAGTGGTTAGGAAGTTAGAGTGTTAGATCCATCATCATGAGCCATCAATGGCTCTTGCAAGAGCAAGGCCAAATCGAGACTATTAGATTCATGTGGATTATTAAATAAGAAGTTAGACTAGTTGGTGGTTAGTAGTTAGTTACCATGAGAGAAAAGTTAGCTACACATGTAAAAGGAGTTGAGAGAAGAAAACATAGAGAGGTAAAGAGAGCACTTTCATAGATTGTCACCTTCTATTACAAGCATTCTTGCATTCCAAGCATATACCACTCTCTCTCCCTATTACAAGATCTACATGGAAAACACAATGGAGGAAGAAGAACTAACTAAACTAAACTACCCTAAACTACAACATGGAATGAAAACTACTCCTAAAATTTTGCATATTTTCCTTCTGAAAGCCCTAGGGAGGTATTTATAGGCACCAGGGAAGAGGGGGGCCAAGGGACAAAACCCTGGCCCAAAACGCGGCCGAGGCCGGGCCGTACGGCCGCAGAAACGCGGCCATAGTGCGGCGCGCGCCGCCTGCTGCGCTGTCTTCTCTTGTCCCCCTGTTGGCTGAATGTCTCAGTTTTAAGTTTTGGGTCTCAAATTTTGACAGAATCACCTTCAAAGTCAATGGCTATTTGTTGTAGGCCTTTAATCACCAATTAAATGGTGATTTAAGGTCTTATCTTCATTTCATGTCATGGATCTGGAAACATGCAAGAGAGGTATATTAGCAGAATTTAATACGAAATAAATATGAAAATGTGTATAAGATATGCAGTTTTAGAGACTAATCAGTATTCGCTGATATAATTAATAACAAAACTGAATCTTAATTGATATTGTAGACTGAACATGACATATATGATTGATAGACATCTGATACTTGTATGCCATGATAGAAACCCGATAGTACACATGACCTGGTTATACATCTGATTCTGTTACTGATTGATTTATTACTGTTCATTAATGTTATGCATATTGTCTCTTTACTGTTATATTTTTATAGTTTACTATCATATGCTCACACGTTATATGCACGTGCACATTCCCCTTTATCTTACACACTCATTGGGTCACTTCCTGACCACCTGAATTTGCGCATCCAGATTAGATGTTTGATTTCATTGATTAGGTGTTGATGAGCTCGTAGGCTTCGCGAGGACCCGGATTTCCTTCAATTCGATTCTGGTATTCTTGCTTCTCTTTTATTCATGCTATTTCCTGATTCTTTCTATATCATTTTTAATTACCATTTCATTTCTTATTCATATGTTATCATGTGTGGACATTTTTATATGTTATTGCAATGATGCTGATTCTTCATAGTGATTATAGCTTATTCAAGTTACTTTTGGCTTAGCGTGTATACACGTGATATTTTCCTCGCGTATATATGTCGCTGACTCTTTCCACGTATTTTTAGGAAGCGAGGCGTGACAGTTTTGTTGGTGGAACATTGTGAAGTTTTGTTCTATCACTGATTTCTGATTCACACGCATACACATTTTACATCAAGGGGTTTTCTCATTTTCCATTTCCAGTTCAAAACAAACAAAAGAAGTGGGAAATGAGTTTTCCCACTTCCCATTTTCTCCCACTTCCATGAATCCAAACACGCCCTTTGTGAAAAGCATTCAGAGCTGAACTGAACTGAATGAGTGCTCACCACTAAGTCTATTTATTAGGTTTAGGAAAGCCTAATTTGTCGTTTTTCCCACCCAAAGAACAAAAAAGAAATCGTAATTTTTTGATATCACTTGTTAGGAATTTAGTTAAGATCAAATTCAAAAAATGTCCACTAAGATGAACGGGTTATTAATATTGAATCCAATTTGATTCAAAAGAGAAAATCTTTATGGAGTATTGTACTTCTGGGCTCAATATAATCACATATCCAATCACTTATCTACACGATGTGGGACTAATCTCATACTGTATTTCTTTTTTCTCTCAAACTCATAATTCATCGAAACTTTGCTCAACGTTAACTTTAACAAGCAACACATTACAAATCCGACAATGAAGACTCACTATCTGTTTGGAGAAATGAAGAGATGAAAAAGAGAAGAGAAGAGAGAGAGGCTTGGAACAGAGGTGGGAAAATAAACATGAAGAAAGAAGAGAAAGAAGGAAGAGGGAAAAAAAAGAAAGGAGAAGAGGCAGAGGAAGAGATAGGAAATTAAAAAAATTATATTTTTGTATAGATTTCTATACCTTTTTTGCTTTTCGCCCCAAAAAACTTGTGAAAGAAAATGAAAAGATGCCTTGCCACATAGTAGCCAGCTCAATTGAGCTCCTTTTTTCTTCCCTCGGATCCAAGCATGTGAAGAAGAAGAAGAGGAAGAAAAGAGCCTCTCTTTGTGCTCTCTTCCTTCACATGAAACAAAAGGTCTGAATCAGCTAACAAAGCGCTTTGAATTGTTGTTAAGTTTGTTTACTTCACTTCACTAGCCACGAGTTAATGTGTACATCGTTTATTAATCTGTGTGGTGTATGAATAATCCACGAGATCCTTTCTCCTAATTTTCTTCCCCATGTCTTTTTTCATAGTTTTCAAATATGCATCATGCAGCGGAACTTAGGTTCGGTTCACGTGTGTGAGCTACACACATACAATAAGAGGTCAAATCTCGTATTGACACGTATATTAGCTCTCTTATAACATGTTATATGCGAGCCTCACACACATATTATAAATGATTATAAGAGATCTAATTCACGTGTCAACGCAGAATTTACTCTCTTATTTTAGACTCCCACGCATGAACCGAATCTGCGAAACCCTGAGCAGGGAGCGACAAGGAGGGGGAGTGGGCCCCTACTAATCCCCAAATCATTATCCTATTAATAATAAATACCTTCGTTCCCAATTTTCTCCCAATTTTTTTTCGTGCCAGGGTTTCGTTTGACCAATCGATCGACCATGGCGAGCAAGAAGATCACGCTGAAGAGCTCCGACGGCGAGGTTTCGAGGTGGATCAGGAGGTGGCGATGGAGTCGCAGACGATCAAGCACATGATCGAGGACGACTGCGCCGAGAGCGGCATCCCTTGCCCAACGTCAACAGCAAGATCCTCGCCAAGGTCATCGAGTACTGCAAGAAGCACGTCGAGTACAGTTCCAAGGGTCCAACTCCGCCGACGACAAGGTCGTTGACGAGGAGATTAAGTCTTGGGACGCCGAGTTTGTTAAGGTCGATCAGGCCACGCTCTTCGACCTCATCTTGGTAAGATCGATATCTGATCAATTCATTTTTTTTTTAAAACCTTTATTGTGGATTTGGTTTGAATTGATGCTTTGGGGCTGAGGCTCAAGATTAGGGTTGCTTGTCGAGGGTAATCTTTCTTAGTTCTCTGAGTTAATTAGTAGCTGGCATAACATTTTTGAAGCCGTTTTATTGTCTATCTTATCTAGTTGACGTCAAATTTCTAATTGTTAATTAGGTATGCATTAATAAACGTGGTGAAGAACTGAAAAGAATTATTAACCTTTTTTTTTCAGTGGTGTGTATCATCTTAAGACTAATGATCTTGTTGACTATTATCCATATAGGTTCACTTCTCAAGGTGCATCCTTATTTTCAAAATAATTTAGCTCAAAGGGAGTTTTTGAAAATACTGTTTTAATGAAAATTAAAAGATCAGTTACAATACCAACTGATACTTTTAGTTTTTGCAGAAACCTTTATGTTGTTACATTTCTGTTTCCATGATTGTATGCTATATTTCTTCTATTCATACATGGATGAGGTTCTTATTGAGTGCATGAGGAGAAGAAATGTTGGGGGGTGGGTGGTGGGTGGGTGTGTGTGTGTGTGTGTGTGTGTGTGTGTGGTTTAAGGTCTCTTTCTGCAGTGGGTGTGTGTGTATGTACCAATGTAGCTTTTACATTAGTTTTTTTTAGGTTTACTTAGTTTGTATTTTCTGTCAGACCCTTACTGCCTCATAGCAATAAATTTATTTTTCACACATTTAAGAATTCTACTATTTAGTTGTGGAGTTTACTTTTATATAGAAATATTAAGATTGATCTAAACTAGAAAAACAGGGCCTAAAAGAAATTTAGAGAAAGCAGGTTTGATAGTTCGTTTAAAAGGGTAACAGGTTTAAGAAAATCTTTTAAAATGAAGGAGCCAAAAATCATTTCCTTAATAATAGTAATAAAATTGTGAACTGGAGTTTAAAAAAGGTGCAAGAGGTTTAGAAGGAGTGATGAGAAGGTGAGTAAGTAAGAAGATGAATGGGAAGACATTGTCTTTAAAGTAAGCAGTGTGAAAGATTGTGAGTTGAATATGTAGAGGAAGAAGAAGGGTGATCTAGGAATGAGTTCATTTGTCCCCTTTCATTGGAGAAAGTGTTGAGAGTGGAAGATCATACAAGTAAATATATGCAACCTCTTAGAAGGCATGAATTTGTTAGCAACTTTCTAGTAAAGCAAGATATCATGTATGAAGGAGTTAACTGAGAAAATTCCAGACAGTTGTGCCTATTCCAGTCTTCTAGATAGCAGACTGTCCAAGTCTGGCTCATTAAAATAAATGGGCAAGAGCAAACACTTGTGCAATATTAGTGCCGAGTATAATGAGGTATGTTATTTATCATATACATGATAATTTCTTAGGACTATATGTGGCAGATTCGTTAATGTTAAGAAGGTTGACATTCCTGCATATAGTTTAAATAGAAAATTGTTTATGTTCTTATTGCAAAGAAAGCAGTAGGCTTCTTAAGTCATGGACTTTTTGTTTACCTGAATTTTTATAAAAAAAGTTTAACATAAAAAGGCGATATGTAAATAGATGCTCCTGTGAAAATGTTATGGTCAAATGAGAGTTTAATGGGAATGGTTTTATTGGAAGTGTGTTTACCTGATACCTTTCATATTTTTACATGGTATGTCATATACCAAGTGTAAATCAGTTCACCTTATGGAGTGTGATCCTTCAGGAACCAAGAAGCTTTTATGATGGAATCAAGTTGTTGGTTGTCATATCTATATTTATAGAGAATGGTGGTTAATAGATGCCCTGCAGCATTATCTTATGGGTACTACTTATGTTGTTAAATAGTTGCATCTGAGTGGTTGCAGCTTAATTACCTCCTTTGACCCGGTACAGTGGATTAGCTTTGTGTACTAATTACTTTTTATTGCATTTAAATCCTTCCAACATGTTTTTTAATCCATAGATTCCTAGTTGGCCATTATTCTGGTTTCTTGAAGCATTGAAATACATTGGCAAGGATGTACATTTTTGTATCCCCCTGTTATCTGCTGCTTACGTCCAAAACATAGTCATGACCATGAAGCATCTGTTGGAACAATTTAGTTTGTCCACCAACAACCTGGTACTTCTTTTACTTGCTTGTTGGTCTACTAATCAAATACGGAACTTGTTGAATAGTAGTTGTAAATATTTTAACTACCGAGTTTTGATACTTTTCCAATAATTTGATGTGGGAATGTAAAGATAGAGAAATTTTGTTTAATGTAGGAATCTCACTGGGTTTGTGAAAATATGCCATAAAATGTTCATGGAACAGCTTAGGAAATACAAAATGCATGTAGCCATGTCTTGGGCTTCTGAAACCACACATATCCTAAACTTTAGAAACCACCAGTCTAATATTGTGGTTTTCCCATTATCAATATTTAGTAATTTAAAAATAATACTTTAAAAGTTGAGATAAATAATATAAATTAATTTATGATTACAGTTTTTAAGTAAATAACAACTTATTTTTTTACCTATCTGAATGTTCCACTCTGTGTCATTTTTTGTCTGTAGACTTAGCAGAAAACATATATTATGACTGCACCTATCCGTGTTCATTCGGGTATATCTCTAGCCTTCTTGCTCCACTAGCTGCAGACTGCTGCACGCAATGGTTTTCTTCACATGCAAGATCACCTCAGTACACTTTTCTCTTATTTGAGCTTCAATTAGCTAGCTCCCTCTAGTTTTTTATAGACTATCTTTTCTTATCCTATAATTCTGCATAGTCATCCATCCATCTCAAATTTCTTCATTCAACTGCACTCATCTCAACTAAGCCTTAATTTTTAAGTAGCTATATATGTTCTTTCCATCTCATTTTTCTTTTCTATATTTATTTACTTTTTATTGCTTAAACAGCTGAGCTGGATTTAGAAATGCCTTGAGCATTTGGCTAGGACTCCCAGACTGAGAAACAAATCTTAAACATTCATTATATTGTTAATTCACTTCTTCTAATAATAATCAATTGGTTTCTCATAAAAATGTTCATTCTTCATATTTTTTGGACACCAACATCATTATTATGATAAATCATAATGTGTGTTTAATTATTTCATTGGATTACAAGACAAGTTATTTAAATTATTTTGTTTTACATTTGCTTATGGTATCAAATTCCATGCCGGTGGCGTAAGTAGATATAAACAGTTTCAAGATTGTCTTGAAATATTGTTGAGATTTGGACTTTATGAAATCAGGGAGTATGTTTTTGAATTTTTTCATGACTTGATGTTATAACTTGGTCCTGCTTGTCAATTAACTTGGCATTCATTATCATTTACTGAATAGTGTTCATAGGCAAATGACTTCTTGTGCCTTGTGTGGCATTCATTATCATTTACTGAATAGTGTTCATAGGCAAATGACTTCTTGTGCCTTGTGTGTGACCCAATATTTTAATCATCATCATAATATTGGGGTTCACAATCTCTTCCTTTTTGATGATACCAACTTATCAGTTTATTAAAAGATGGAATTAAATCAATGAGAAAAACAAATATACATAAGCATGTTCTTTCATAGTAAACATGTGCAAGAATAACTAAAGTGCTCCCTTTGCCAAAAATAATAAAAGGCTTCACGCATATATAGTGAGTCAAGTACACACACATTATATATATTCTCTCCCCCTTTGGAATCATCAAAACGAAGGCATGCACATGGGAGGAATAGAATCCAAAGCAACTAACCAAAAGATATCCAAATCAGGATCGACAATAGAACAATAAAAAAGCAGTTCCTAAGAGTACCAAAACAACATAAAAAGTTCTGAAAACAAGCAAACAATAAAGCAGGAAACATAGAAGTGCACCAGCTAATCATGAAATTTGTCAGAATCCTCGTTGAGAATTTTGATATCCACCAATCATAGTTCAGAAAGTGTGGAAGAAGGGTTCTTCCACGGTCAGTGTTCAGGAGCAGAGACCAGATGGACCTCCTCTGCTGGAAGATCCACTGCCCCACGTGCTGGCTGGTGACCGGAGGAGTCACCTCTCTGACTTCATTTTCTGATGTATCCTCTTTCTTATACTCTTCTTCTTTTTCCACTACCACTCTTTTTGCCTTTCCTTTTGCCTTCCATAGCTCATCTTCCTCTCCAAACTCAGCCCTTCATTATAGACTATGCCACAGTAAGCAATAGCGCCTTCAAGTTCATTTCATTTCTGAAAATTCCTTTTTACTCCTTTTCCTAAAGTGCTCACTTACTTACTTTCATCAGGCCAGACTCAAGCTTCTTCATCCTTGGGCTCAAATTCATTTCCTTTCTCCCTCACTAGGAGGCTCTTCCTCGCTCGAAATCCTTGCTTACGAACTTCCTTTTCTTAGCTCCACGAATTTTACCTTCAAACTGTTTATTCAGTCTTTTCTTCAGCAGCAGTTTCTCCTTCAGCAACAAAAGCTGTGGAAGGATCATTTGGAAAGAACATTCTTCCACATGTCATCTTTGTAAAGGCCTCCGTGCATACCTGCTTTTCTTCACGAAACAACTCAATACTAAAATAATCAAAAACTCTGGTCAGAAAGCAAGAAATATCAGTTTTCTCTAGCTTCCATGAAAGATTTGAGAATTAATTCAGCAATATTCACACTAATGTTTTTCTCGCCGGCGTACATGGCAACCGCAATGTCCATTTTAATGAGATGGAAATGTCCACACTGTGGCTCGATATTAAATTGGAAATTTTTTCCAATCAATTTAAATTTGGGGGTCAGTAAATTGTAAGGAAACAAAATTGATTCCGTTTTAGTTTTCCTCTCGGCCTCAGCAGCATTCACCCCGCAGAGCACTTTCAGTGCTTCTTTCTTATCCCAACCCCTGAGCTTTAAAACTTCTTCCCAGGTTTCCTTTTCCGTTTGGGGGAATGGACAAGATCTCACTAATTTCTTTGGTTCCCATCTCAATCTTGCGGTCCTTAACCCTAGAGTAGAGTTGGGTCAATTTGTGATTCCATGACAAGTTGCATAGAATTGTGCCACTAGCTTCAGATAGAAATTGGTGCATTCAGCTAGCACCTCTCTTAGACCAAGATTATCAAAAATGAGTCTAAATTGAAGCTAGAAAAATCATTAAACTTCACATACCTCTCTGCTACAAAAGGACCATATCTAAATTCCCTGAAAGTCGATAGCATCTTGATCCGGAAATTGGACAGCTTCCTACTCGCTGGTGAAGATAGTCTCCCCTTCTTTTTCTTTTTGTCCAAAGATTTCTTCTTTCTCTTTCCAATGTCAATTCATCTGTGAACTGGATTGGGAGCTTGACTGTGCTCAATTTTGGTCTACCTTTTGCATTCACAGGTGGTGCTTTGGTCACCACTTCATCAGATTTCGTCGAAAGGAAGGTTCCACCACTTGATTCCATCACAGATCTGGAGATTTAAGAGAAAAAGATGTGAGAAAGTGATGGGTTTGGGTTGAGATCTTAGGTGACGACTGTGGAGAAGATAAGAGGGAGAGAAAGTGAAAAGATAGGTTTTGAAGAGAGAGTTATTTAAGTTGGATAGTAGTGAGTAGTGGGGGACAAATAAAGTGGGGGTCCACCACTTAGGCATAACAAAATGAGACAACATGTTCCTAGATCAACATCAAGAGCCAAGATCAAAAGGTGCAAATCAAGAGTAAACTTTCATATGCTTTAGATTTTTACGTAACAATGTTTTTGATGAGGTAAATTATTATGGCACATAGGATTATCTTAGTTCATATCCGTCAAATAACCTTTATATTGATCCTAGAACTTATCTATTGGCATTTTCCATTTTTGTGGAATTCAACGTGAATTACTCGAAATTTTCTGCGTGGAAGAATAGGTTCTTCCACTGCCTACTTACATATTCTCCAGCACTGATCTTCACTTTTGCATATATGCTGCTGCTGGAAAAGTGTCTTTGGTTTACAAATATTTATATATTCTTTGACCTAGTTGTCGTTAGAGATCAAAATACTTTTCAAAGTTCAAACCTTTTGTCTTTGTCCTTTAGCTTACTCATATGGGCTTGTCCCTTTCCCATGCCCACTTGCCTTGTTTGAAAAAGGACACCTAGGTGACAAGTACTTTTTGAGAGTGACACATGACTATTTGATTTATTTAATCATTTTTCCTTGTCTCTCTCCACATAGGCTGCAATTATAAAGCCTTATCATTCTTCATCTCTTTGAGATTACATTAAATGCCCACCGCTCTCTCTTTCTTTGCTGTTGAAAACCCATTGCAGCTGAGATTATGAGTTGTAGGAAATCTGCCCGTTGCTTGTCTGAATTAAATGCCCATCTCTCTCCAACTGGTGGTTCTCTTTGTAGATTTCCGTTGTCTCTAACGGACAGTTCAACATTAAATGCTCTATGGTGTATTCAAGATGTATATAAAAATAAAGAACCAGAGCCATAAACAACAATTACTTTGAAACATAATTTATACGGATAAATTCTTCCGAGATTTCCACTTTCTAATTCCAAAAAGAGAAAACACAGGGCTTTAAATTCTCATTCTCTTGCATTCGATTTCTTGATTTTAAAATCATTCATAGCAAGAGATTCTTTTAGAGAGTTTTTATTTTGAGCATTCAATTTCTGATTCTCTCATTCATTAAATGCTCTGATTTTCAGTTTGGAATCCTCTAGCTTGCATTTGATTTTTCTTAAGTGATTTCAATCCTAGATTCTAATAGTGATCAATTTATTGTGCCAAACTTTTTTACTTCATCATCACACTTATAGAGCCTCGAAGTGTAAATCTTTATTTTGAGTATTGTGGGCTTAATTAGTGTTCTCAATATTGTTGTAACGAAACAAACTCTTTTTCTTGTTATGTGTTTCCTCTTCAGTGGGAAGAGAGTCCTCTTCTGTTGGAAGAGTGTTGAAGTCCGATCTTTAGGGTGTAGAGAGTTGGTGGTTGTATTAAAGTGCTTCGGGTGGAAGCAAGTTTAGCAGATTGAAAATCCTTGGGAAGATGCCCCAAGGTGGTGGACGTAGGGGGTTGCCTGAACCAGTATAAAATCTTGTGTTTGTGATTTGATCTTCTCTAAACTCTGATTTTCTTTTGCTGATTATCTTATAATTATTACTATTGCTTTTATCACTGTTCAGTTTCAGTCACCACACAGTGAAAGAACTTTCTTCCACGACATTTTCCACACTTAAAATTTACACTGTTTCAAAAAAAATGTGGGGTGTTATATAAACCCTATTCACTCCCCCTCTAGAGTTTTACACCTTGTTCTTTTTTGCAATGGATTTGAGACTATGAAATGGTTTTGTGTAATCAAGAACTAGTTATCCTAACATTAATATGTAGTGTGTTTGTTTAATCAAGACCTGGCTATGCTAACATTGAAGATTTTCTTTTGTAATTCAGATGATCCTTTAATCAAGGAGAGCTACTCTTCCTGATTTTATATTTGGAACATCTATTTATAACTAGTCAGAATATAAATCACTCCAAATTTGAGTACACAGGACATATGCTGAGCTCTTTATCTACCATGGTATGATTTAGACCAGCTTCAATTGGAATGTTGTTTACTGAAACTGAAATTTTGACATATTTATCTGGTTATATTTATCTGGTTCAGCTTTGGTGCTTGAAGTTTTTCTCAATTGAGCAGATAAGCTACTTATTGCTGTGAGATATTGCTAGCGTTTTTTTATGAGAATATTGTAATTGACAAGCTGATCCCCTCTCCTTTGGGCAGAATATAGTAGCTTAGAGGGAAACTCTATGAGCCTTGTAGCTGTTGGTCTAGCATATGTTTCTTCTGCAGTAATGGGACTGTTTAAAAATTTCTCTCTGAAGTGATAAGATGAATTGCTATTCTTAGTTTCATCCCTATATCAATTATGCTAACCTTTCTCATCTTATTTTAACCTTTTAGATGCATCTGTCTTAAATCTGTAGCTGCGATCTCTAGTTGATAATATCATCATGATCTAACCTCTCTTGTTGTGTGCTCAGGCTGCAAATTATCTGAATATAAAGGGACTGTTGGATTTGACATGTCAGACTGTGGCGGACATGATCAAGGGGAAGACTCCGGAGGAGATCCGGAAGACCTTCAATATCAAGAATGACTTCACGCCTGAGGAAGAGGAAGAAGTGAGGAGGGAGAATCAGTGGGCTTTTGAGTGATGGGATGAGGAAATGAGTAAGTTGTCTTGCCAGTAAAAACTTGCATGCTTGTTAGAATTTGTCCTGATGGAGCAGTGAATTTGCGAGTTGTAATTAGGCAAAGCAAAATCTGCAACAAAGATAAATTGGATCCTGTTTCTCCTTTCCTTGTATGCCATGAACATTCTACTCCCTAGTGTAAAATGTTCGAATCTTTATTTTCAGATATATTTGAGATCTAATATGCATTTCTCCTGCAGTGCAGAATAATAATAATAATAATAATAATAATAATAATAATAATAATAATAATAATAATAACTACAGCTGACAGTTAATATTGATGATTCATGAAAAGTTTTCCTTTCTTATGGCATGTTTTGGATTTATGGCATGGTTTAGGAATTTTCATCAGATTTGTTTGTGACATCTCTGGTCGGTTTATTCACAAGTAGACCTTGTGCTACTTTGACTCCAGATAAAATGTAGGCTAAATTGCAGATAATCTCTTAATATTTCCTTATCTTTACACCCACCTTTTATTTTTTTATGTTTTCCCCTTCATTTTATAATTTTTTGGCTGTGCACAGCTGCCTCGTGTTCTGCTTACTTTGAAGCTTGCTGTGTAACCCTAGGCATGATCCTGAATGATTCACATGTAATTAATTTATGATAATTTCTTGAATGATTTTCCCCTCTCTCTATATTTCTAGACAGATTCATCCTCCTTTTCTGTTTCCAGTTGTTCACTTATTTAACTCTTAAACTCTTATTTAACCCAAAGAGAAGTATTAAAAAAAAAACATATGTCACTAAAAACTAGAGGAAAAGAAATTCAAAGAAAGGAGAGAAGAGGCAGAGGGAAAATAGATGGCTCTGGGTTACCATCATGTTTTTCTCAACAGAGCTACATTGTCATCTCAATATCACCTCGTATTTCACTTCTATAATGCAAAATCTTATCAAAAGACATCAACAATTTAAGCTCAATTTTATAGCTCATGAAAATTATTTGTGACGTTTTTTGTGTGCCAAAACAGGCCAACACATCGAGGTACAACCACGTAGACATTATCAAAGTGTAAAAGAAGGAAATCCAAAATAGCGAGCTGATATTGCCACCCAAGAAATGAGAAAGACACCCCACAAATATTTACAAGTGTCATTTTTTTGGGGATAATTTTATCCTTAATGAAAAGTCTAAAATGCCCTTCTTTCTCCCCTTACATTTCCTCCTCTTTCCTTCCTCCAGTCGCCCTCCTTCTTCTTAGCCGGCTGCCCCTCCTCCCCCCGCCTCCGCGGTTTCCCCCGCCTCTTCCTCCCCGCTAACCTTCTCTGCTGCCTCGTCCTCCTCCCCCCCCCCCTCCTCCTACCACCGATCTCCCCACCTTTCCTTCCTTCTCCCCCCGATCTCCCGGGCCTCCCCTCCCGATCTCCCCCTCCCCCTAGGCTGTCCGGTCGAACAGCCTAAGGGGAGGGGGAGATCGAGGAGTGGGGGAGGGGCAGGGAGGGAGGGGGAGATCTCAAGGGGGATCGCCGGCGAGAGGGGGAAGGTTCACCAGTGATGTTGGCCCAAAAGCCCATCACTCTAGTTTTGATGATGATCAACTCATGTAGTTATAGTACTAATGATCTTGTGTTTACTTACTCTCAGATTTATGATCAAGATCTTAGTAGGGTGTAGCTTCAACAAAGGATTTAAAGTCAAGTTTTGGAGCTAGCACGGTTTGATTCAAGAGCCTATGCATCAAGACCACATCAAGTACTCAAGAGGAGTCTAGCTCTTTGGATCGTATTTGGACCAAGTCAAGAAGGAGTGAAAACACCTAGAGGGGGGTGAATAGGTGATATGGCTAATCTATAAACTAAATGCGCTAAATACGGAAGCTTAAAACTAATTTGCAACACACTTAATACAACCAACAAGTGTAGCCGAATTCCCCGTGAAGGGCTCTGGACTAACTCCTCTTGATTCCCCTAGATAAGGGTTGAGGTGCTATATGAAGCTCTTGTGGTTAAGTACAAGTGAGGCACACAAACAATCAAGCCAAGCATATAATAGATATGACAATATGAATCAATGCTCAAACACAAGCAAGTAGATATGATGCTATGAATGATACTATGCACAAATGTAAAGAGAGAGTTAGAGAGATAATGGATCAAACGCAAACACAAAGATATGTTCCGAGGTTCGAGCCCCTAGCTCTACGTCCCCGCCTTCACCGAGAAGGATTTCTAATCCACTATCTGTCCACCGAGGACTCCCACCGAGAGAACCTCCACCGAGGAGGATTTTTACAACAAGGGAGTACCGAACTCCTCTCTCAAACACCGCCTCACAACCGAGGGGTAGGCCCGTAGCCAAACAACCACAACACCTCTACCGAAGAGGGTTACAACCACAAACTCCACCTCTCACTAGAGGGAGCAAACAACAACCAACTCCACCTCACCAAGAGGGAGCAAACCAATACCCGATCAACCTCTACCAAAGAGGGATACAACAAAAGCAAGGGTGTACAACTTGGAGGTTTTCACAACCTCAAACAATCTCTCTTTTCCACAAAACAAGATCCTAATAGAATAGAATAGAAGATAAGCTCAAGTGTGGAAAACAAGTGTTTTGATCAAAGAAAAACTCTTGAGAAAATACCAAATAGATATTGAATTGAAGAACAATAAACCAATTTCCAAAAACCTATTTTCTTTGAAAATAACAAAACACTTAAAACAAATGAAATGAATCTTTTTGCTCTTTAAACTCTTTTGTAAACTTGTTTTTAAAACCAGAGAATGGGGAAAAATTAGCTCTAAAAATCTTGGCCAAAATCCTAATCAAATGGGGTTTATATAGGCCAAACCCTGAAACTAGCCGTTAGGCTGATCTGGCAGCCTGACAGGCTAGCGGTCGACCGCTCGGTCGACCGCCAACGGTCATATTTCTGACCGTTGGGGCAATCCGGTCGACCGCCCGGTCGACCGCCCAGATTCAGAGAGCAGACTCTCTGATTCGGTCGACCGGCCCGGTCGACCGCCCAGATACAGAGAGCTAGGCTCTCTGGTCCGGTCGACCGGGCCTGTGTCTGCCAAACGTGCACAAGTCTGTGCATGTCGGTCGACCGCAACGGTCGACTGGCCTATGGTGCGGCCGACCGTGCGGTCGACCGACCTGGCCTGTCAGCCACAGCCTGAGTCAGAAACTGGGTCAGAAAACATGTTAGAAATATTTTAATAAATCTTTTAACACTTCTAAAAATCCCCAAAAATAGTTTTAACATTTTGCATTGATATATAAACATGTGATAAAAAGTTTAGCTCAAATATCAAGCAATATAAACTATTTTTGTGTCTTATCATTTTTACCAAAAATCAAAACTTGTATTTTATCAAACTTGGATTTTTCAATACATGAATAGGGAAGTCAAAATAAGTTTGTATAAGTCATGTAAGCATGTATGTATAAATAGAAAACATCTACTATACATATAAACCATTTAAACTTGTTTTGATCTATTATTCATGAAAACCAAATCCAAAACATAAAATGTGTGTGTATTGTGCACTTGAGCATATCAACTATACTAAGCTTTATAAATGGATCTAAACACACTCTAAACTAGGATACCTAAGTCTTCTTGACGATCTTCATCTTCAAGCCGACTCGGTCCAAACACCGTGATCCAACGAGCATGGCTATGAATGAACTTGACGCACGGGCTCGGGAATCACCATGTGAAAGCTTCCAAACTCCTCTTTTTGAAGCAATCACCAACTAATATCTTGTTACATGATCTGAAACTAAAATCATAAGATTATTAGTAAACATAACTACATGAGTTAATCATCATCAAAACTAGAGAGGAAGGCCTCCAGGCCAACAATCTCCCCCTTTTTGATGATGACAAAACTCATGGAGTTATATATGCATGGATTAAAGTTAAGCTTCAAAGAAGCTCCCCCTTAACTCATGCATAAACAAATAAATATAAATATGCAATGAATATTATGCATAAACAATCAAAGGTTCTAGATACCAATGAAATTTTCCAATGAAATTTTCAAAAACAAACAAACATGTTCTAGATACCAATTAAACTTAATATATGCAAAAACATAAGTATGCATATAAAACCATTAAACTCAAAATTTTTCTCCCCCTTTTTGTCAATCATCAACAAAGGGGTAAAAACCAAAACAATAAATACAATGTCAATGAGGAGTAAAAATCTTTCTCCCCCTTTTTGTCAATCTCCCCCTATTTGTCTAAAACAAAAACAAAGTCAATAAGGGGTGACTTTAAATATGATATCAATTAAAAAATATGTCAATGAAATGCCTCTTGATACCAATTAAAAAAATGAAAAACAACATCTTGATACCAATTGAAATAATTGTTCATTTTAAACATATGATATCAATTGAAATTAAACATTTTCTACATCATAAAGCAAGGGAGTGGAATACTAAATACCAATTGAAAGATAAAATACGAGATTTTCTCCCCCTTTATGAAATACCAATAAAAACTATGCGTAGGCTCGAAATAAAATACCAATTGAAAGCTAAATCAATTGAAACAAAGTTGAAGCTCAAGCCTAGCATAAACAAGTATATATGTATGAAAAATTAGATACCAATCGAAATTGATACTATTTGAAATGAAAGCATACATACATACAAACATATATGAGTATACAAGAAGGGACAAAATTGATACCAATTGAAAGAAATCAATGATACCAATTGAAACAACAATAATGTCAAGGTATAACTCATATAACCTATCCTCCCATCTCATGCACAAGTTTAAAATAATTTTCAATATAAACATACAAGGCATGGACTCCCATCCAACCGCCCGTGGATAGTAGGGGTTTTCAAAAATAGATTGAAAATATAGTTTGTTTGAAAACTCTACCATAACGAAGAATACGAACTAGTTAAATGGAAAAACTTTTCAACTAGTAAGAAATCCTTCAAGTAAGGAATAAAACAAAATTATTTTTCATGAAACAAGAAATCCACATGATAGTCAACACTCTAGTCAATGAAGCATAAATATGACTCATGAAAATAAAACATGAGTAAACAATAAATGTGAGTGTACAAATAAGATGTGAAGATCACAATCATGAAAAAAATGTTCCATTAAGCGCAAAATTTCTTGAAACACGAAAATCATCAAAACTTATTTAATCTTCAAGGTATATGTATGTCCTATACAAACTAAAGTATACATACATATCCAAACACAACGAGTCCACAAAGATATATGCATGAAGGCACGTGGCTCAAAAGGATGTATATGTATAAACAAATAGTTTGGATAAAATGGACATATACATGAAGTTAAACATAAAACACATAAACATGAAACAAATCCAAAATGGGAATACAAGTTTAAAATGCATGAATCATCAAAACTAGACTATACTAACACATCTAATGGGTTCAAATAAGCATTCAAGCACAAATATATATAGATTTATTTGTGGCCCACTATATGCACAAGTATATACCTAGTTTTAGTGAAAACTAACATCTAAACACATATTCAAAACATGAAGCATCAAAACAAGATAAAAATCAACATGATAAACCTAAACATGATTATTATGTAAATCCACATGTTATTAAACCTATGATAAACATGATAGCTAAACAAATGGTGAGAACACAAAATAATAGTCCATATTAAACATGGGTGTCTCAAAGGCTATACATGCATGTCAAGAGTCTAATAATCATGGTATTTACATGATAATCACTAAACAATGAAACATGCTATAATGAATAGAATGGAAAGCATGTAAGCAATAAATAAGAGTTAGGAATCGTTACCAAAACCTAGAAGACAACTTTCCTTATCTCCAAAACATGGTGGTCCTCTCCACCAAACATCCCTTGAAAGTGATGCATCCAGTTGGTTCTCTTTAAGCACGGAACACATCCACTTCAAGGTACCGCTACTCTCACGTCATGTGAGAGCCCACACCCACATCAAAAACTCTAGGGGTTGTCTTTGGTACCCACATCTTATTGGGTCCATGGGGGTTAGTCCCTTCTCTAACCCAAACAAAATTATTTGCTAAATTTGAAACATGTATTCTATCATAGCAAAATTTAGTAAGGTGGCCCTTACGTCTACAATGTGTACAAGTGTACACATGAGCATACATGGTGTGATGGGTGTGTATGTGAGGAGCATGTGTATGCCGTGGAGGGTGAGCATGAATAGATGGAACTTGTTTCTTTCGAAACAAAGTTTCCAAACGTGTATGTCCCACTACACATTGGCTCAAAGTGGAGCCCAAACAATCTACACTCTTCTTAAGTAAGGATATATCTTTGTTAATCAAAGAAGAAGTGTGGCATGCAATAGGTGAAGTGTGTGATACTACCCTAGCATGGCAAACATGGGAAACTATTTCATTTTTCAAGGAATTATTTTTATTTATACAAATTTCCAACTCTTTTGAAATAAAATCAATTTCTCTTTTCAAAATATTGTTATCTCTTAAAGTAGAATCTACTTTAGAAGATAAAACCTCATTATTTTTCAAAACATTATTACAATCATTTTTATTTTTCAAAAATTCATTTTCTTTAAGTGCAAGTTCTAATTGAGATCTCAATGAATCCCTTTCATTATAGATCTCAACCTTCTCTTGCAAAACATTATTAAGTCTAGAATGCAAACTTTTATTTTCTTTATTAAGGCCTAAACTTTTCTTTTTCAAAATGTTATATTTTTCTATCAATTTTTCACAAACAATAGATAACTCTTCATTCAAGGCATAGGCATCCATATCATCATGATCATCAAATGAAGAGCTAGCACTATCTAGTTGAGTATCCGAGTATACCTCAAGGGAGTCAATCCCTTGGACCATAGAGCATTGTTGTGGCTCGGATTCATCTCCACTAGATTCGTCCTCCGGTTGGATTGGCAATTGAAGCTTGGAGGTGGTGGGGTTGTCAAAACGTTCCACACTGCAAAGGCGGAATCAATATTAGAAACAAGCATAAGATGTTCTCTTGAAAGCGTGCTTCTAATAGCCTCAAGGGCTTGTGCATTGGCCCCTATATGATTGCAGTCACCAAGATAGCATTTCTTGGTAGCGGCAAGAAAAACATGCAAACCTAGGGTCTTTAAGTAACAACTCATCATAACCTTCCAAACCTCAAGTCTAGAGATATCAAACATAGGAGGGCTATCCATGAGTGCAAACTAAATGTGTGCAAGCAAACAAATGTGCAAATGCAAATGTAGATTAGCTAAACTAAGATCTCACTCCTAGGTTGTTATACCTAAGTATCAGGAGCGTAGGCTCTGATACCAATTGAAAACACCTAGAGGGGGGGTGAATAGGTGATATGGCTAATCTATAAACTAAATGCGCTAAATACGGAAGCTTAAAACTAATTTGCAACACACTTAATACAACCAACAAGTGTAGCTGAATTCCCCGTGAAGGGCTCTGGACTAACTCCTCTTGATTCCCCTAGATAAGGGTTGAGGTGCTATATGAAGCTCTTGTGGTTAAGTACAAGTGAGGCATACAAACAATCAAGCCAAGCATATAATAGATATGACAATATGAATCAATGCTCAAACACAAGCAAGTAGATATGATGCTATGAATGATGCTATGCACAAATGTAAAGAGAGAGAGAGTTAGAGAGATAATGGATCAAACACAAACACAAAGATATGTTCCGAGGTTCGAGCCCCTAGCTCTACGTCCCCGCCTTCACCGAGAAGGATTTCTAATCATTATCTGTCCACCGAGGACTCCCACCGAGGGAACCTCCACCGAGGAGGATTTTTATAACAAGGGAATACCGAACTCCTCTCTCAAACACCGCTTCACAACTGAGGGGTAGGCCCGTAGCCAAACAACCACAACACTTCTACAGAAGAGGGTTACAACCACAATCTTCACCTTTCACTAGAGGGAGCAAATAACAACCAACTCCACCTCACCAAGAGGGAGCAAACCAATCACCCGATCAACCTCTACCAAAGAGGGATACAACAAAAGCAAGGGTGTACAACTTGGAGGTTTCCACAACCTCAAACAATCTCTCTTTTTCACAAAACAAGATCCTAATAGAATAGGATAGAAGATAAGCTCAAGTGTGGAAAACAAGTGTTTTGATCAAAGAAAAACTCTTGGAAAAATACCAAATAGATATTGAATTGAAGAACAATAAACCAATTTCCCAAAAACCTATTTTCTTTGAAAATAACAAAACACTTAAACAAATGAAATGAATCTTTTTGCTCTTTAAACTCTTTTGTAAACTTGTTTTTAAAACCAGAGAATGGGAAAAAATTAGCTCTAAAAATCTTGGCTAAAATCCCAATCAAATGGGGTTTATATAGGCCAAACCCTGAAACTAGCCGTTAGGCTGATCTGGCAGCCTGACAGGCTAGCGGTCGACAGCCCGGTCGACCGCCAACGGTCATATTTCTGACCGTTGGGGCAATCCGGTCGACCGCCCGGTCGACCGCCCAGATACAGAGAGCAGACTCTCTGATCCGGTCGACCAGCCCGGTCGACCGCCCGGATACAGAGAGCTAGGCTCTCTGGTCTGGTCGACCGCCCGGTCGACCGGGCCTTGTAGGCTGTCTAAAAATGACTAACAGGCAAGCCATCAAAGCAGCAGTCTCAAGCACTAGACGCGAGGGATTGATGCCCGCGTCTCAACATCAAGGCGCGTCGGCACAAAGCCCGCGTCTCAGCATCAAGGCGCGTCCGGCCCGAAGCCCGCGTCTCAGCATCAAGGCGCGTCCGGCCCGAAGCCCGCGTCTCAGCATCAAGGCGCGTCCGGCCGGAAGCCCGCGTCTCAGCATCAAGGCGCGTCCGGCCCGAAGCCCGCGTCTTAGCATCAAGGCGCGTCCGGCCGGAAGCCCGCGTCTCAGCATCAAGGCGCGTCGGCACAAAGCCCGCGTCTCAACATCAAGGCGTGTCGGCCCGAAGCCCGCGTCTCAGCATCAAGGCGCGTCCAGCCCGAAGCCCGCGTCTCAGTTGCAACCGCCCCGGATTGTGGGGTCAGTTACCGCACATATGGCGGGTAGTGGCCCCTCGTTCAGGCGCATTTTTAGGGGGCACGATCACCCCTAAGACCCCTATAAATAGCCCTGTTGGCTATGAAGGTGGGGCGAGCAAAAAAAATCAAAAGGGAAGGATTATTCTGGGCAAGAGAGAGAGAAGCCTGACACCAACAAGAGAGAGAAGACTCTTCAGCGAGCTTACTGAGTACTAGCCGCTCTTTGCCTACCTCCTCTTTGAGAGTTTTGGTAGACGGAGCTGAGTTACTCCCCTACCGGCCAAAGAGAAGACCCCCGACGGTCCAGGACGGTCATCTGGTCAACGGAGAACAAGATTCACTCTCCATCGCCACACGAAGAACCCAGCACTAAACAAAGGGAAGATTCATACATCCTCCCTCCCTTGTAGTCGGAGCATTAGCTTGTTGTAATCTTTCAATTGATTCAAGGAAATATTACACCTTCTTCTCCGCACCGAACAAGAGATGGCGACTCCGCTGGGGACTACATTCGTGACCGATGAGCACATCGTGGTGCAGGATGACGTTCTCCGTAAGGGGAAGATGGTCGAATCACTCGTCGTTGAGTTCGACCAGGCGAAGTACGAAGAGTTTCTCTCTTCTGGCTCCAAGAGCCCAAAGACCCGCGTCTGCCGCAGGGTCTCGAGTGGACAGCTTCCCGAAGCCCTATCTGTGGCTCTATCGGACGCTGCTGTCACCCACTGTGCTGCGTCCGGCTCACGCGTCAACGCCTCCCCGAAGGCCCGCGTGACATCCAACGCCTCTGCTGCGATCAACCGCGACGCACAGAACCCACGCGCCAACGCCTCCCAGAAGGCCCGCGTGGTCCCCGGCACAACTACTGCTGCGACCAACCGCGTCGCGCAGAAACCCCGCGTCAACGTCTCTCAAGAGACCCGCGTGGTGAACATCCCTGGTTCTTCAAACCAGGAAATTGTTGGCTTCTCTCCTCCTCCACGACGCAATCGGAATGCCGAGCGTCGACTGAGAAGACGCGCGCGTCAACACTCGGTCGGAACCGATGGTTTTCTGACTGGGGTTGGACGCGGCGTTCAATCTGATGCCTTGCCCGCACCCCGACCAGTGCGAGAGATCCGCGTTTGGCGACCCAAACGCGAGACTCCTCAAGTTGTGTCTGCCGAAGACCAACTTGCCAAACGCCAAAGCGAAGCTTCTGCGTCTCATCAAACGCAGGACGCATGCGCCCCCAGGCGTAGGGCCCAGCAGCCCACTATCTCCCAAGTTTCTCTGCTCCAACGCAGCAGACAACAGTGCGAGGACCGCGTCTCGTCTCAACAGAGACGCCAGACGCGCGTAACGCCTCAAGTCTCTCTGCTCCAACGCAGCAGACAACAACGCGAGAACCGCGTCTCGTCTCAACAGAGACGCCAGACGCGCGGAACGCAACAGCGTGACCACCGCGTTTCTGAGACCTGCGTTCAGACAGCGCAACACACGACTGCCCCCCGTCTTCGACGTTGTGAGGCCAGTCTATTTAATCCCCCTCCCACGGATTTGAGGGATTATTTGACAAGGAAAAGAAGTGCCAATCAGGCCACTTCTTCTTGCTGCTGTCAACAACTCATCCAGATGCTCTCTGGATGCCATTGCGAATCAGGCGTGCACCAGCCGTCTTTGGTTAGACAGCTGACCCTGATTCCTCCGTCAGCCAAAAGAAGACGCTCCCACCGAAGGAGAACCTTCCCTGATGTCGAATACCCGGAGCTTACCGCATATATGACAAGCAGAAGCAGGGGAAAACAACCAATGGTCAATTCAGAGGGGTCAAACTCTGAGACAGAAGGGGTGTATCGACATACCCGTACCAGGACAGGGACCATCCCCCCAATTGACTATAATGCCTTATCCCGCGGCATTAGAATGGACGACTCTCACTCCGTAGTGATAGAGTCGCAAGATTCGAACTCTTCCGGTGAAAGGGGAGTTTTTGCCTACATGGCAGATGCTCCTGAGGATAAAGAAGACGCTCCTGAGGAGACAACTAAGCATCTAGTGCAGATGCAGAAGCACCAAATGCAAATACTCTCCTCTCAGCAGAGAACCATTGACGGTCTCAAGCACATGCTTGAGAAATTGCTCGAAGAGAGAGAGAGATCTCCTCCTAGAAGGCCAAGAGCAAGAAGGGGAAGGAGAGAAAGTCCACCCTCCGATCCTTCCGAAAGGACACGACGATCTACTCCAGATGTGTCCCAGCCTTCAGCGCATGCAGGAAGCAACCCGGACTCGGAGAAGGCTCAAGATCAAAGAATGAGCCTACTGGAGCAACGACTCAACGCCCTTGCCAGTCGTAAAGATCTCCAAGAAGCTGGAGTGGTCCGGCCCTATCCGGCCGAGTGGGACTTAGTCCCGTACCCTCCTAAGTTCAAGGCTCCAACTCTCCAAGCATTTGACGGGAAGGGATCACCCAACCAGCATATCTACTACTTCAAATCCCAAACTGGGAATGTGGTAGATAACGACGCTATATTGGCGCGACTGTTCATTGGCACCCTAAAAGGGTTGGCCTTTGAATGGTTTATGAAGCTCCCGGAAGGTTCCATCAAGAACTGGGGCGACTTGGAGAAGCTGTTTCTAACACGCTTCTTCGAGGATGATTCGGAGGTTACAATGCCTACCCTTTTAGCTACCAAACAGCGAAAGGGAGAGTCCGTTAAGTCTTTCGTAGAAAGATTTCGGAACACGGCACTCCGATGTCCAAGCGGCATGACCCAGGCCACCCTGGTGGAAACATGTCGCCACAATCTCCAAACCTCACTCCTTGCTCAGATAGGAGTTGCTGAAAGCCGCACCTGGAAACAATTAGTCCAGCAAGGTGAACAGGCTGAGGAGATTGTTGCCCGCGTCAGAGCGGAAGAAGGCAAGCCCAGGCCAGAGAGGTCGACAAGGCGTGCACCAGACGCATCCCTCCAAACCAAACGGAAGGATAATTTGGCGACGGAGACCAAATCTCCCACCAAACCTCAAACAGGCAGGGCAAGTGGCTCTTCAAGCCAGCCACGCCCCAACAAGCAGTATTCCTTCAAGGAGGAACACGTCGATTCGCTCTTCAAACTACTCAACAAGAGCAATCGACTGAAGCTCCCTGAAATCAGGCGCCCGGAAGAAGTCGGCAAGACCGACAATCCCAACTACTGCCTGTACCATAGGATGCTCGGGCACCCTACCAAGAGCTGCTACATCTTCAAGGACGTCCTTCAAGCCCTGATTGACGCGGAGGTATTAAAACTCCGACCAGAGCAGAAGAAGATGACGGCCAATATGACGTCGATGCTCCACTTTGGGACACGACCCCCGATGCCCGTGGGAGTGATATCTGTCCCGAAAGGAGAATTGAGAGTGGTCAATACAGACCCTCATCAGCAGCAGGAGAAAGGCTTGGTACCCGTCCCTACACCTCAAGGGGAAATCATGTGGGTCCACCCTGACCTCGTCGACGAGCAACAATGGACGACTGTGACCAACAGGAAGTCCAAAGGCAAGGGGAAGGCATCATCTTGCCACGTGATCTGCGCTTCTTCCCGGGAAGCAGACGCTGATGTTCCTTCGCTGACCGACTCAGAAGAGGAAACAATAGTCCTGGCGGCAGAGCCCAACCAACCGACAGCAGGCACCCGTTCAGGGCAGGCGTACTTGAAGCAGTACGGCGAAAAGGCGGTGGTCCCTCCTCGACCAGCTGTAGAGCCAGCTCAGCCCTCCACAAAACCACCCGTGGAGAAACAGAAAGAAACTCGGTTTTCTCGGGTTCTTTCAAGAAGTGCAGCGGAAGGATCTTCGACACCTTCGACACCTTACCGCTTCGATGTGCTGGCTCAGTTAGCCAACATCCCAGCACGCATTACCTTGTATGAGCTCCTGAGGCTATCAAAGTCAACCAGAGAAGCTCTACAAGAAGCCCTGACAAACGCTGAGGCCTTTCTGACCCACGTACCGAGGGAGGAAGATGTAGAAGATTGCCTCCACACCTCCCCAAATGCTCCCTGCATCTCCTTCACAAAAGATGACATGCAGGTTAAAGGGAAGCATGACCGACCCCTATACTTTACAGGGTATATCGGGTCATCCGAGGTGAACCGCGTTCAAGTAGACCCCGGGTCCGCACTAAGCATCATACCTCGCCGGGTCATGCAATTTCTGGGCATTCCTACCCATCGTTTGAGCCCTACCCAGACGACTATTTATGGGTTTAATGCCAACAGCTCCCGCCCGATGGGGAAGATCAAGCTCAAATGCCGGATCGGGAGCCTCAAATCGGAAGTGACGTGTTATGTCATTGACGCTGACACTTCCTACAATCTGTTGCTGGGACGACCATGGATTCACCAAAATTCCATTGTTCCCTCCACTCTCCATCAAGTCATGAAATACATTGACGAGAGCGGACAGGTTCGAACGTTGATTGCCGAAAGGCATCCGTTCAAAGGGGTCGAAAATTATTTCACGGATTCCCTCTTATATGAGGAGAATAATGGAACCCCGCAACCAGAGGAGCCAGACTCTGGTAATGAAGCTGACGTCGAGCCTGAGGAAGAAGAGTGCCTGTGGGAGCTAGAACCACTTGTAAAGAGCACTAATAAGCTCGATGTTGATACCACCGACGATGTAGGCGGTTGGTATATTAATGAAGATTTAGATTTCGCGTACTTTCCTGTGTGTGAGTCTGATTCAATACCGTCGGATACCAGTACCGGCGTAGACGAGGATGTATGGTCGGCAATGGATGCCTTGACATCATTGCAGGTACCAATAAAATCATCCTTCGGGACGTACCAGGATGATGGTGACGCACAAAAGTCTGTATTCCTGGTTCCAGCCAGACGAAAAGGCCAGAAACCAATCCTCTTTGGACGAATTTCGTCTGAACCAGCACCCTATGAAGAATCAGAAGGTGAAGAGGAGCCCCCGCAGTTCAATCACTATGAACCAAAAGCGCTCAAGATGATGAAGCGTATGGGGTATGATCTAGCCAGCGGACCCGGGTTGAACTTCGGCAAAGGAGGGAGATCGTTGCTCCGATCTTTTGTGCCAAAAGGGAAAGCACCTGATTATTATCATCAGACCCGCAGGGGGTTGGGCTATATATCAACTCCGATCCCGTCAGCCCCTGATTCCGAGGAACCATCAGGCCATGATCACTCTTCAGACACGTTATCGTGGGAATCAGATGTCAGTATTGGCAACATCTTCAAAGGGCTTTCAGTAAACATGGCTTCAACAAACCATCTGGAAGACGAAGACGAAGAAATGATCCAGTCAGATACAGACCCCTGGATCAAACACCTGAATGCTCTCTGGGATATCCGCTTCGAACAGCGTGAGCCACCCACAGAAGACAAGGTTGTTCAGATCAACCTAGGAGATGATGCTAATCCTAAGCCCATCTTCATAAGTGACGGCCTGTCACCATCAGAGAAGAAGGATCTAATATCTCTTATACAAGAGTATATAGACGTCTTCGCCTGGAATTATGAGGACATGCCTGGACTCGATCCTCAAGTGGCTATGCATCGCCTCAACATCAATCCGGACTTGAAGCCTGTCAAACAACAGCAGCGACGGTTTCGTCCGGAAATAATGGAAGCCATTCAATCAGAAGTCAAAAAGCTCATTGACTCTGGCTTCATCAGGGAGGAACAACATCCCGACTGGGTAGCTAACATCGTCCCCGTTGCTAAGAAGAACGGGAAGATCCGGATCTGCATCGACTTCCGCGATCTAAACGAGGCCTGCCCCAAAGACGAGTTCCCGTTGCCAATCACAGATGTCATGATTGACAATACATGCGGGTTCGAGCGAATGTCCTTTATGGACGGATTCTCAGGTTACAATCAAATCAAGATGTACCCTGACGACGAAAAGCATACCTCCTTCAGGACACCTCTAGGAGTATACTGCTACACCGTCATGCCCTTCGGACTAAAAAATGCAGGGGCGACATACCAAAGGGCTATGAATGCCATTTTCCACCAGCAGATACGCAAGACGGTGGAGTGCTATGTCGATGACATCGCGGTGAAAAGCCGCACTAAAGGCGATCACATAGCGGACCTAAAAGCGGTCTTTGACATCATGCGGGCTCATCAATTGAAGATGAATCCCACCAAATCATTCCTGGGGGTAGCCAGCGGAAAATTCCTAGGGTTTGTTGTAACCTCTACCGGAATTCATTTGGATCCGGAGAAGGTTCGCGCCATTCAGGAAATGCAACCTCCAAGAAGCCTCAGGGAGCTCAGAGGATTGCAGGGACGACTGGCATACATCCGCAGATTTATTTCAAATCTCTCCGGAAGATGCCAACCCTTCGCTAAGCTGATGAAGAAGGGAGTCTCGTTCATATGGGACGATGCTTGCCAACAAGCATTCGAGGAGATCAAACGATACCTCACCCAACCACCAGTCCTTGCAGCTCCGGTATCCGGAAAGCCCTTCCTGGTGTACGTCCGATCGATGGATCATTCTTTGGGAGCTCTACTAGCTCAGAATGATGACCAAGGACGAGAACGAGCAATCTACTACCTCAGTAGAACAATGATCGGGGCCGAACATCGATACAACCCGATCGAGAAGGAGTGTTTGGCCTTGGTGTTCGCTATTCAGAAAATGCGACACTATCTGGTAGGCCAAATCATAAATGTCATATCAAAAGTCAACCCCCTGAGGTTACTCATGACAAAGCCTTCGTCATTGAATGGCCGGCTGGCGAAATGGGCTATATTGCTCTCCCAATATGAGATGCACTTCCTGCCACAGAAGGCCATTAAAGGACAAGCGGTGGCGGACTTCTTAGCTGAACACCCGGATCCGAGGGCAGCCAAACTTTATGAGGATCTCTCAGATGAGGTCGCCGAAGTATGCCTAACCCAGACATCGTTTGAAGGACAAGTATGGCAACTTTTCTTCGATGGTGCATCAAGGGCAAGCCCCAAGGGACACACAGTAGCGGGGGTAGGAGTAGTACTCGTCTCCCCACAAAACTACGTGATCCCCCGAGCTATCTCGTTAACCGAGCCCTGTTCCAACAATGTGGCGGAATACAACGCCCTCCTGATTGGGATGCAATTCGCCGATGAGATTGGCGTTAAAAATCTCGAGGCGTACGGTGACTCCAAACTCATCGTCAGCCAAGTTCGCGGAGAGTATGAGGTCAGACATGAAGATCTAGTACCCTACTACGACGCGACAATCCACATGGCGGAGAAGTTTTCAAACTTCTACATCGACCATGTGCCGCGAAGCCAAAATGCGCATGCAGATGCCCTCGCATCTCTCGCAGCTTCCCTAGCTCTCCCAGCAGGAGCAATGGAGAAGGTATTCGTCTATAGCCACGACCTATACTGTCCAAAAATTCCCCCCGGAGACTACCAGGGTCAACAGGAGATCGTCGCGGTAAAGAAACACTTGAAGTGTCAACCGCTCCAGAGCTTAAAGACTGGCGATTTCCCTATATTGATTATGTCTTATACGGCATCCTGCCTGAAGACACCAAAGAGGCGGCCGCCATTCGGAGGAAAGCCCCCAAATTTTACTATAATGCGATCACGCGAACACTGTACCGTCGATCGCATGACGGGATCCTGCTCCGGTGCCTCTCATCAAAAGAAGCCCGTGAAGTGTTGAAAGAAGCCCACGATGGTATTTGTGGAGCTCATCAACCTGGCCCGAAGCTGGCAAACCGACTCCAAAGATTGGGTTACTATTGGCCCAAGATGATTGTCGACGCCATCTCCCTCGCTAAGAGATGTCACGCCTGTCAAATACATGGCGATTTCATCCATCAAGCACCAGGGTATCTCCACTCTACGACCTCTACTTGGCCGTTCGAAATGTGGGGGATGGACGTGGTTGGCCCCATCAGCCCACCATCGTCGAAAGGACATCGGTTCATTCTAGCAATAACCGATTACTTCTCCAAGTGGGCCGAAGCTGTTCCTCTAAAAGAGGTAAAATCGTCTAACGTGATCAAGTTCGTGAAACATCACGTTATCTATCGCTTCGGTGTGCCTCGGCGGATCGTCCATGACAATGGACCCCAGTTCATCAGCCAGGCTTTCCAGAGATTCTGTGCTAAGTTCAGAATCCAGAGTGTGTCATCAACGGCATACTATCCTCCCGCCAACGGCCTCGCGGAAGCTTTCAATAAGACTATTGGCAAGCTTCTCAAGAAATTCGTCTCGAAAAGTCAACGAGACTGGGACGATAAGTGGGTGAATGCTTATGGGCATATCGCACGACCGTGCGAACCCCAACTAAAGCCACGCCATTTTCCTTGGTGTACGGATGTGAAGCTGTCCTCCCACTGGAAATCCAAATTCCATCTCTACGCGTCGCCCTGACCGCCGAGATGACAACAGAGGAGAAGCATCGACAGCGACTCCAAGAACTGGAGGCCTTAGACGACAAGCGTCTGCAGGCCCAGCAGCAGATCGAGCTTTATCAAGCTCGCATCACCAGAGCCTTCAACAAGAAAGTCAAAACGCGAACTTTCAAGAAAGGCGACCTTGTCTTAGCCGTCCGGAGACCCATGGTCATGACGCACAAGACAAAGGGAAAATTCCAACCCAAATGGGAAGGACCATTTGTAGTAGAGTCGGTCTACTCGAATGGATCGTATCGTCTCATAACCTCTAATGGCGATACACTCATGATGCCAATCAATGGCAAATTCCTGAAGAAATACTATCCCTAGATGGTGTTCTTCTGTTGATCAAGTTAAAATTACACCTCTGATCAAAAACATCCGACGCCTTCGACGGCTAAGGATAGAGGAAAAGGTTGGCATCTAAGCCCAACATAAATCCTCGACAACTCATCATGCTGAGGGGAATAGCATGGCTAGCCCAACCCAAACGGTAGTTGGTAAAGGCACATCAAATCCGTTGAGAGCTGAGGGTTTGCTAAAAATCCTGCCGATCAAGTTAATACCACACCTCTGATCAAAAAAAAAAAAAAAAAAAAAAAAAAAAAAAAACATCCAACGCCTTCGACGGCTAAGGATAGAGGAAAAGGTTGGCATCTAAGCCCAACATAAGTCCTCGACAACTCATCATGCTGAGGGGAATAGCATGGCTAGCCCAACTCAAACGGTAGTTGGTAAAGGCACCTCAAATCCGTTGACAGCTGAGGGTTTGCTAAAAATCCTAAGTGGCCCTGATTCCACTCTCTCCTCCAAAATCTCTTACCAATTCTCATCCATAGAATGGTAGGACCACAAAATACAAACATTACTACGTTAAACACTATACCTCTGGTAATGAATACTCCTTGTCGAGTACAAGCCCCGCTTGTCACCTCTACATAGAGCAGCAAACTTCAAATTTGCCAAGTTAACACTATACCTCTGGCATTTCAAATTCCACTTGTCAATTCTCATCAATAGAATGACAGGTCCTCAAATTGCTCCTATCAAGAGCCAATTCTTGTCAAGTTAATATCACACCTTTGACAAACTACTGTTTAAGTTAACATTACACCTCTAAGCAGTATATCAGGTGCCCGTCAAGTTAATATTACACCTCTGACAGTCACCCTTTCTTCAGACTTCCATATCGAAGCTGAAATGGACGATGCCAAGTTAACACTACACTTCTAGCATCCGAGTCATTGCTAAGTTCAACAATACACCTATGGCTATGACCTTTCCTCGACTTCTTCAAGCCGAGACGACTAATGCCAAGTTCAACATTACACCTCTAGCATTACCCTCACTGTTAAGTTAAACATCACACCTATGACAGTGACACCCTCAGTTTTCCCTTATAAAACTGAGATGTCGATGAGTTAAGTTAATATCACACCTCTAACTCATGTCCTTGTCAAGTTAACATTACACTTCTGACAAGACTATTTCCAACCCGTTAAGTTAATATCACACCTCTAACGGTAAGGACTTCCCTAGATTCCCCCGCGAGTCTAGTTTCATTTGATATTCTCCCCAACAGAATATCGAATTCATTTTGGAGGCATTGTTGGTTAACATTACACCAATAAACAATGTTTCCATCAACATCCCCAGCTGATCTGAAATCAAGTTAAGCACAAATCCTTGATAAAAGTTCATCTTTCCTGGGGGTACGAACTCCACCTGTCACTTTCTTCCACAAAGTGGCAGGTCCACCAAAAATCACCTCTGTCAAGTTAAGCTTACACCTCTGACAGTGTCATGAAAGTTCTTGGAACAAGATCTTTCCTCAATACTTTTGACTTATTAAGATTATGATTATAATTTTGATAAAGATCAAAAGACTTCATTGCTCCTACATGTCCAACCAAAGGCAAAGAGTTCGAGACAAAAGAAGTAAAAAGGAGGGTGTCACTTTTATTTATATCCAAAAATATGAAAGTGATACAAAAACGCTCTCTTATACAAATAAGATTGAGCGTTACAAAAAAAGGAGGAGAAGGCTAAAAATCTCGATCTGGTAGGGAACGGATGTGCTCCCTGAGACGATGCATCTCATGCTGACGTGCCTTCTCAGCCTCCATCATAGCTTGGACCCGCAGTTCCTCTTCAGATAAGCAGGGTTTTTCAGCTAGCTGGGCTCGCAGAGTCTCCAACCTGGAGAGATGAACAGACTGGCTCTCTTCAGCCCGTACCCTTGCAGCCTTCTGCTCCTCTAGCTTCTTCTGGAGGGCGACGAGCTTCTCTTCATTGACAGCTAGCATGGCTTTGGCCTTAGCAATGGCAGCCCGAGCGTTGGTAATAGCAAGCTCTGTGTTCTGCATGATAAGCTCAGTATCCCCTGAGTCTTCAATCAGCCTTTGGCATTCAGCCTGGGAACGCTCAAGGTTGCTGACCTCTTCGGCAATTTGTACTTCCACTTCCTGTCGCTCTTGCCTTTGGGCAGAAAGGAGGCTATCCAGGATGACTTGGGTTTCGTGGAGGGAGTCAGCTTCGTCTAAAGACTTCAGCTCTTTCAGGTCACTCTCCAACTGATCCACCACCCGCATACATGCCTGAGCAAGAGGAAGGCCCCCGACTAGCTCGATGTTCTCGGCCACATTCCCGAGAAATCTCCGGGCAAAGTCAAAAGAACGACGCCCAGAAAGGATAAAGTCGATGCACGATCGCATCGCTTCAAAGAACTGCCGCACCGTACTGCGCGTCAGGAAGTCCATGCTGTCATCACCCGGAACGCTCCCCGACCCCCTTTCTATCTCGGAAGAAGGGGTGTAGGCCGGCTCTTTTTGCGCAGAAGTCATGCTAACCGCCGATACGGCAAGAGCGGAACCAGCCACTGGTGCTTCCGGAGGTGCTATCCCTGCGGGAACTTCCGCGACCAATGATGGAGTGGCAAGCACGATTTCCTCAGAAGCTTCACTTGAAACTTGAGCTGTGTAATCTCCTGGGAGTGGACCTGCCGTCGGACCCTCCACCCGAGCCTTCTTGACCTCAGTAGTGGCTTCCTCCTCTGGTAGAGTGAAAGGCTCCCCAGTATCAGCAGCTGCCCCCTCTGAGGGCATCTCAGCAGCTGAGGTCTCAATTCCCTGTGGCCGAGTCAACTCTCCCACCATCTCCTCAATATGCGAGGAGGTTGTAGCCTCGGCATCTCCGGTTGGCCCTGCAATATAAAATGAAGAATGTCAAGACATCTTCTTCAACATGCAAAGAGAAAATTGGACAGGAGGGGGAAAGGGTACCTTTAACAGGGATAGCCGCCACTGACGGTGCAGACGATGGCTCGCCTCCATACATTTCCTCCTCTGAGACATGGAAGAACTTGCTTTGATCAGGAGGAGCGGGTTCCTCGCTATAGTCGACGTCGTCCTCAAAGAGGCTTTCCCCCGAGAACGAAGAGGACGACAGCTCAGGAAGCTCCGTAATCGGAGCCTTGCCTCCAATCACCCCAGTAGTAGGACTAGGGTCGACGGCCCTGGAACTAGAGATGAAGACGCCTGGAGACCCCAACTGCTGTGCCTCATCTCTCCCTTCATGAGCAGAAGGAGGTTTGAGCTGAGCTGAGATTTCCGGAAGTTCAACATCTTCATCGCCCATTATGTCAATCTCTGGGGATTCGGCATCAGCAGCAATAACGGGTTGTTCGATGAACTCCCCTTCCTCCACAGCCTCGCGGTGCGACTTAGAAGCACGAACTAAAGGGGGGAAATCCTCCTCTTCCGGAGGTTCCTCAACTCTGACGACGTCTTCAGGAGGAGCCTCAACTCCGGCAGAGATAGCTCCGGATTGGGAGACTTCAGCCGCCAAGTCCCTCCTAACCTTCTTCGGGGCAGGCTCAATAACAGAAGTGGGGCGGTGAGGACGCTTACTCACCACCTGCTTACATCTCTTCGTCCGCGGCTCCTCCCTCGTCGCTCGTGGCTCCGTCCTCGTTACTGGTGGCTCCGCCCTCGCCGCTCGTGGCTCTGCCCTTGGCAGTTGTGGCTTTGTAGCTTGTGGCTCTCTTTTCGTCTTCCTCTCGACCTCCTTCCGGGCTTTCAGGTACTGTTCTACGAGTCTCGTTGGCTTAGCGGAATCCTTCCTTGCCTCGAGACTTGCATTGATGCTCTCGATACATGAAAACGCCGGAAGAAAGTCTGGTGTCTGGACGGCTTGGGAGTACCAAGTACAATAGCTTAGACTCATCTGGCACTTGGGCGCTTCGAGAGGTAGACGGAAGGTTGTCCCTGTCCCTCCAGCCACACTATAATACCAGGCCCGAGCACCCTCGAACAAGTTCCCTTCGAAGGCGAGCTGAGCATTGGGGTTCCCGATATAGAGCTGGTCATAGCCGAACTGTCGGGCGAAGCGATTCGGCATGTATGGCTCAATGGTGCATGACGTCCCTTGTCGAAAAAGCATGTACCCGGGCCGAATATTAAGCAACCACCAGAAGGCTCCCTGGGATAACCTCGAGAAATCATCTGGGCCGGCGGAATCGACAAGTAGATCGCCGTAGGATGCATCAGGGATCTGGGGGAGGCAACGATTGAGCTGATAGTTTGCCGGGGCTGAAAGACGCTTCCGGATGTAATATATGTAAGGATCCTGCCACCTCGAACCCTCCAATCGCTGTATGAAGGGGACGGAGTCCTCCTTCCAACGCACCGCCGTCATCAAAGAGGGGCAGTGCATCACATACCAGGCCATAAGGTATGTGTAAGGCAGCTCGACCCGAGGATTGGGATGCTTCACCATTGGATTCCCCTCTGAGTCCGTGAGCGGCTTTCCCTCGGAATCCACAGTTTTTGGGGGCTCACAAAAGCTTTTAGCCAGCGCCCGCAGCCCGCTCTGAATACCAGCCACCACGGTCGGGAGAAGAGCTATAGGGTTGCCATGGGCCAGAAGCACCGCCGGGTACACCACGTCGGCAACTATAACTTCATGTGGCAGCGTGGGCACCACACAACGCTTTAGCCACAGCATCAGAAAACCTGCCAGCAGCGCCCGATCGGAGATAGGAGTCCGGGCTTGATGGTGGAAGCTTTCGAAAACCAAGTCGGGGTCGAAACCATCTTCGTTCGATTCCGTGGTGTAGAACTTCTCAGAAGCCTGGTCAATCCGGTCTTCAATCTCCCTATCAGAGCTGGGAGCCAGTCGGGTGATCAAGTGGTCTTTGGTGTTCACATTGTTGAACAAATAACTGGCCCAAGACAGGTACTTGACCCCCTGCGACCGCCATTTGGTGAGCTGACCGCAGATATGGAAGTGACATAGCACTTCCCAGTAGGTCTCGTATATCAGGGGAAACTCCTCCTTCACGTGGCGAAGCTCCACAGCGGTAGGGACATATTCTTCATAGGGCATGTCCCCTGTTACCAGTCCTGAGACCTCGTGCAGCTCGTGTAGGGCAAGGCCCATCTCCCCGACTGGAGTAAAGAACGTCCCCGTCAAAGGATTGTAACGCTCTAAGATCCCAAAGAAGTTCTGAGAACTTTGAGGGATCCCCCACTGTACAGCCCTGACCGCTGGGTACAGTCCTATGCGCCTCAGCAAATCCCCGAGCTCGGTAAGGACAAAGCCAACCATTCTGCCCCACCAGTAATGTTCCGTGGAACGGATCCACCCATACGCACGGAACGCCACCGGATAATCGCCCTCCGCTGCCATGAATGCGTTGAGGAAGGTGGTGCCAATGTGCGGTATCTCTCCAGACGGGATCTCCCTCTTGCGCGACCCAGGGAAAAGGCCGATAACAGACCCGTCGTGGCTGTCATGACGGTGCACTTGGTAGTGGGAGCCCAGATCGCCAAGAGTAACCTCAGGAGCATATCGAGCAAGGTCAAATTCCATCTTCCGCGGGACGGACATATGCTGGAAATAGAACATAGGGTACATCCTCTCCATGGCCGGGAGAAAGAACCTTCTGCCCCCTATTTGACGGAGCCAAGTGTAAGTCCCTTCGTACACGCGATGGCCGCCATCATGGATACGATCCCCGAAGAAGAACGCGGGCTTCTCCAGCTTGCTGCCATCATCCGTAGTGAATGCTGCATCGGTCATAAGCACTCGAAGGGTCCTCATATCGACATTCGAGAGTTTCTTCTCACGAGCCGGAGACTGGTCAGCAGTCACAGGAACAGTCCTTTGTAGCACGAAGGTCAAGTTCCGGTCAGCACCACCTACATGCCCAAAATGGCGTATCTTGGGGAGTGAAGTATCAGGTTGCGGCGCTGCAAAAAGATAAAAACACTTTAGTCAGATGCTTTACCAAAAGCAAGGAGAAATACTAAGTGTTCCTAGTCTAAACGCAGAAGAGATACTGGACGCAGGAATTATCAAATCCGCGTCCAGACCTGCGAATCTGCGTCCAAACGCAGAAGAGATACTGGACGCAGGAATTATCAAATCCGCGTCCAGACCTGCGAATCTGCGTCCAAACGCAGAAGAGACGCTGGACGCAGGAATTATCAAAGCCGCGTCCAGACCTGCAAATCTGCGTCAGGAAGCACAGAGCGCAAGGATTGAAGCCACGTTCTGTAAACCAATACTTATGAAATTCCAAGTACGTGGACTCAGACGCCGGATTCATCAGAATCGGCAGCTGATGGCACAGAACGCAAGGATCAAATCCGCGTTCTGCAAACCAAGACTTGTGGAATTTCAAAGCACTTGGACTCAGACGCCAGATTCATCAAATCGGCGCCTGATGATACAGAACACGAAGATCAAATCTGCGTTCTGCAAACTGCGTCCAGAGACCTTCACAATTAGAAATATTCTAAGTGAAGGACTCGAAGTGCGTCCCGGTTATCATCCCAAAGACTGCGTCTGGGAATCAAACACGTTTTTAATGTGTTAAAGTTCTTAAGGGTTCATGCCTAGAGGGCATACTACCTTGGAGACCTTGGAGGACGACGCCCTGCGCAGAAGAAGAACTGCCCCTCCGGGCCTCAGTAGTGGTCGCCTTTGAGGAAGAAGCGGTCGGCTTGGTCTTTGGTGCCATGGCGAACTTGGTCTGAGATTGGACAGAAGAACAGAAAGGGAAAGTGTTTTTCTAAAGTTCTCAGCAAACGCGTTCGGAGAAGAAGAGGAATCTCCTCAACTGTTGCCTTTTATAGGCACAGGGATTCGCGAAGATTACGCGACGCGTGACCCAAGGGACACTGTAGTGAATCGTCGCTTGACGCGTGTGGCAAAATCATTTCTGGTGGCGAAGATCATGCGTCGCAACCCCGCCGCGAGTCAGAAGTTGACACGTGGAGCAGTTCATTTAATGAACCGGGAGATCCGCGCGCCAAAAAGAAAGATTTCACCGTTTCCCCAGGCCAGCTGGCGGCGTAATCATGACATAGCATAAAGTCCGCGCCCAGAAAACGCACCGGACATGCCCCGTCAGCATTTCCAAGAGTGCGTTCGGAAGATCGCGTCTCCTCTAAGGAGTTCGCGTCTGGCCAAACATCGCGTCTATTTTATGGAAGCTGCGTCTTCAAAGCAGCCTCTGCTTTTCAAAAAGGAGCCTGCGTCCAGTCTTATGCGTCTGCAAGACAGTTCAACAGTACACTGGCGCCAACAGACAACCAACTACTCCCAGCCAAAAACGCACCCGTGACAGACTAAAAGCAATTGGGGAGGTCTAGGCTGTGTATCTAGACACTCAACACGATCGACTCTGATGGCTTCTAAGAGTTCAACAGTACACTCACGAAGACCAAATTCGGATAAGGTCAAACCCGAAGCATCAACAGTCCAGTCACAAAGGCGAACGCGGTTTAAGTCCAAAGTATTCCGAAATCCGTCCCATTCAACTGCGGAATATCGGAAACTTTGGAGGGGGTTCTGTAGGCTGTCTAAAAATGACTAACAGGCAAGCCATCAAAGCAGCAGTCTCAAGCACTAGACGCGAGGGATTGATGCCCGCGTCTCAACATCAAGGCGCGTCGGCACAAAGCCCGCGTCTCAGCATCAAGGCGCGTCCGGCCCGAAGCCCGCGTCTCAGCATCAAGGCGCGTCCGGCCCGAAGCCCGCGTCTCAGCATCAAGGCGCGTCCGGCCGGAAGCCCGCGTCTCAGCATCAAGGCGCGTCCGGCCCGAAGCCCGCGTCTTAGCATCAAGGCGCGTCCGGCCGGAAGCCCGCGTCTCAGCATCAAGGCGCGTCGGCACAAAGCCCGCGTCTCAACATCAAGGCGTGTCGGCCCGAAGCCCGCGTCTCAGCATCAAGGCGCGTCCAGCCCGAAGCCCGCGTCTCAGTTGCAACCGCCCGGATTGTGGGGTCAGTTACCGCACATATGGCGGGTAGTGGCCCCTCGTTCAGGCGCATTTTTAGGGGGCACGATCACCCCCTAAGACCCCTATAAATAGCCCTGTTGGCTATGAAGGTGGGGCGAGCAAAAAAAATCAAAAGGGAAGGATTATTCTGGGCAAGAGAGAGAGAAGCCTGACACCAACAAGAGAGAGAAGACTCTTCAGCGAGCTTACTGAGTACTAGCCGCTCTTTGCCTACCTCCTCTTTGAGAGTTTTGGTAGACGGAGCTGAGTTACTCCCCTACCGGCCAAAGAGAAGACCCCCGACGGTCCAGGACGGTCATCTGGTCAACGGAGAACAAGATTCACTCTCCATCGCCACACGAAGAACCCAGCACTAAACAAAGGGAAGATTCATACATCCTCCCTCCCTTGTAGTCGGAGCATTAGCTTGTTGTAATCTTTCAATTGATTCAAGGAAATATTACACCTTCTTCTCCGCACCGAACAGGCCTGTGTCTGCCAGATGTGCACAAGTCTGTGCACGTCGGTCGACCGCAACGGTCGACTGGCCTATGGTGCGGCCGACCGACCTGGCCTGTCAGCCACAGCCTGGGTCAGAAACTGGGTCAGAAAAACATGTTAGAAATATTTTAATAAATCTTTTAACACTTCTAAAAATCCCCAAAAATAGTTTTAACATTTTGCATTGATATATAAACATGTGATAAAAGTTTAGCTCAAATATCAAGCAATATAAACTATTTATGTGTCTTATCATTTTTACCAAAAATCAAAACTTGTATTTTATCAAACTGGATTTTTCAATACATGAATAAGGAAGTCAAAATAAGTTTGTATAAGTCATGTAAGCATGTATGTATAAATAGAAAACATCTACTATACATATAAACCATTTAAACTTGTTTTGATCTATTATTCATGAAAACCAAATCCAAAACATAAAACGTGTGTGTATTGTGCACTTGAGCATATGAACTATACTAAGCTTTACAAATGGATCTAAACACACTCTAAACTAGGATACCTAAGTCTTCTTGACGATCTTCATCTTCAAGCCGACTCGGTCCAAACACCGTGATCCAACGAGCATGGCTATGAATGAACTTGACGCACGGGCTCGGGAATCACCATGTGAAAGCTTCCAAACTCCTCTTTTGAAGCAATCACCAACTATATCTTGTTACATGATCTGAAACTAAAATCACAAGATTATTAGTAAACATAACTACATGAATTAATCATCATCAAAACTAGAGAGGAAGGCCTCCGGGCCAACAAGGAGAAGAAGACTTCAAGTGAAGACTTCAAGATCAAGACTTGAGTCTAGATTTGTTTTATTAAGATTTTATTTTTAGATAAAATGTAAAGTATAGAATAGTTGGTGGATTGCTCAAGTATACCATATACACTCACACACAAGATTTAGTTGTTTTCATAAAAGAGTTTTATTTTGAAAAAAATACAAAAGAGTTTTTCATTTTGGAAAAATACCGGTTTGGTTTTTGGAGTTTCAAGTATATATGTTTTAACCAAAACCAATTTAGTGTTTTATTGTCAAAAATATAGATATTTCTTCATGTATGTGTAGTGGATCATATCCATGCACTCTATGCCTTAAAAGTGTTTAAAATATCTTGTTTTTGTATTTGGAGAAGTTTTTGGATAAAAATCTATTTTGGAAAAATACGGTTTTTATTTTGAGCCAAAATTTCTAAGTTACAAAAATAGTTCAAAATGTTTGTAACATGTCTTGATTTTACTCAAACATGTTTGTTTATCAAAATATAATACTGAAACTATTTTTGTAGAATTTTAGAGATTTTATGAGATTTTATCAAAGTCAAAAAGCCAAGTTTTTAATCCCTATTTAGTTCTGGTCTGGCTTCTGCCACTCGACCGGACCGGTCGACCGAGCTAGAAGTCAGTCGACCGACGTGCACAGACGTGCACGCCAGTTCTGGCTGGAGGGCCGGTCGACCGGGTCGGTCGACCGCCAGAGAGCTTCTGCTCTCTGGAAAGCCCCGGTCGACTGGCAGAGAGCTCTGCTCTCTGTTCCAGGCCTCGGTCGACTGGGCCGGTCGACCGCTGGCCCAACGGTCAGATTTCTGACCGTTAGCGGTCGACCGGGCCGGTCGACCGACAGCAGTCAGAGCTGCTGACTGGGCTGTAACAGCTAGTTTTTGGGAGCCCTATAATTGGGGGTTTCTTGGACTGTTTTTAACAAGTTTTTTGGAGAGATTTAAAGATAGTTTTTCCTACTCTATTAAGAGGTTTTCTCTACTTTTTTAGAGAAAATATTTCCAATCAAAAGGAAAGTTTATCAAGAGTGTTTTTCAAAGTGATTCTTGTGTTTTCCTCCATACATTCCATCCTAGTTTTCACACACAAATACTTGAGCTATCCATTACTATATTATCCTATAGGGATCTTTGTTGTGAGAGGATTTGAGGTGATCAAGTGTTTAGATCACCAAAGACTTCATCTTTGCTTTGAGGAGGCGGACTTGTGTGTTCGCGATGTTTCGGGTTCTTGTGTGAACTCATTGTAGAGGTGTGGCCTCGGCGAGCTTGTGGGCTTGCGGTGTGTTTTTGCGGGGACAAGTGAAGGGACTAGAGAGTCCAAGGAGTTCAAGTGTGAACTCGCCTTGTAGGTGTTGCGGCACCTAGTGATCCGGTGGGTTCGATTTTAGTGGAAAACTTTAAGTGTTGAAGGCGGGGACGTAGAGCAAGTGTGCTCGAACCTCGAAACAAATATCCCGTGTTTGCGATTGCTCTCTCTCTATCTCTTACTTGTCTTTATATCTTGCATGCTAATATTGTCTTTATCTTTATATGCTTGATATATTGTGTGCTTAATTGTTATATGCTTGGGGATTGTTTGCTAACACTTGTATTCAACCAAGAGAGCCAACGCGGCACTCAACTCTTATTTAGAGGAATCTTGAGGAGTTAGTCCAGAGCCCTTCACGGGGAATCCGGCTACACTCTTGTGTTATACTTGTTGTTTAGTTTAAGAGGTTTAGTTTACATTAAATAGTTTTTAATTCCGAATTATTGACCATTAGATTAGTTAGTCACCTATTCGTCCCCCCTCTAGGTGATTACAGGTGAGAGGGGAGGAGAGGAGAGATTCGGGGGGGGGGGGATGGTTCGCCAGCGAGAGGGGAGGAGAGGGGTTCGCGGCGAGGGGGGAGGGTTCGCCGGTGATTGGTAGAGGGGAGGAGAAGAAGAAAATGATATTTTGTCCATTTTGAATTTTTTGGGGGATGGCTTTATCAAATTTGGTGCTGCTTAATCCATGGGGTGCCTTCCTCATTTCCTGGGGTCGTAACATTCGCTCCCCTAAGAAGCCTGCAAGGTCTTATTCAGCCATTTATGATTTTCTCTAGCTAGCGGGCTCTCCACGCTTTTTGGCATCAGACAATGTTAAATTAAGATCCTCAGAATAGGGAGAAAATGCCTGATAAAAAAGGGAAATTGACTCTTTTCGATTTAAGGTGTATATAGGCAGGCAGCTTAATCCCCTGATTTGAAATAACCAATTCGTACTTTAACAACCTACTTATGTATCACAAAAGATTAGGTATCTTACAATTGTTGATCTAATAATTGTTCCAAACAAGATTCCACACATGCAATAGCCTCTTTATCAAGATTAAAGGGAAGGAGGGTTTAGGCATATCTGATTCCATCACGAAAGGGACGCCAAAGGTGGCACGATCTCGAGGTCGCCGGAGTTGAAAGAAGGGATTCTTCTCTCTAGCCACTAAGTTCTCTTCTTGATCCTTCGAGGAGATAAAGATGCCTCTAAGAGAAAGATTATATCATAATAGTGGAGAGGGAATCTAATCCATGATATTTGTAAGCTCAAGGCAATCCTAATTCAACTCATCATAGACTAGGCTATTGACTAATATCATGCGTTCCATACGTATAGATGAGATTCACATTATAAATTTATTTACACCAATGGCTAGTAATTAAAACATGTTTAGACCCAAATAATTAAGCTTGATCAATTCTTTATTGGGTCAAACAACATAGGCTTATAGAGACGGGTGTATAAATCCAATTAGACCTGTGTAGGCCCAAATTATTTAGACTATATTGTAAATAAGTCTAACTTCCACTTAGGCCAAACAAGTCATACTGAAAGGATATTATACATAATTTTATGGTACCAAAACTTTAACCGTCAATAAACTGCATTTCAAAATAATCTGGTCATTAATTGCCCTGCCACCGAACATGACAGTTGTTACCTTCTGTATAATCGAGATAGGACCTTCCACATCACAAGTTTCAGAACTCTAACGACATAGATCAAATGTGGATGTATGGCATAAAAATGTTCTCTGATCAAATAAGGTACAATTCCAACCGGTTTTCACTTTATGACTCCAATAAGTCTAACTTTATGACTCCAACGAGTTTAACTTTATGACTTCAATAAGTTCAACATCTAACAAACTCAAATGCGCAAATTAACTCAAAAGAAATTTAAAAAAAACATTTATCACTTTATTATCAGAATCAACAAACAAACGTAAAGTGTACTTAGAAATAATATTTGTTACATAAAATTATATACTCTCACTGAAGCAGGATATCATCATGACTAGCTATCCACATATGAGCAATATGCTCTAAGATGACTTTAGATGGAAGTCCTTCAGTGAGTGAATCTATAATGTTAAAAATAGTACTAACAGTATGTAACACCCCGTTCTCGAAATACGTACTTAGTTACGTATTTAGATTTTTCAATCATATTTTTGATTTACTTTCTGTATTTATTTTTGTTTCATAATTATTTATGAGATTGTTTTGCATTGGATCCGGATTCGTGAACTCGGAGTCAGCCCTAGTCTGAACCGGGGACCCGATTCTAGTGTGTTACTCGATTTGATCTTTTCAGTAGTCAGATTTGATCGATTTCAGTTTTAAACATTATTTTTTAATATTTTAGATTTTTCACGATTTTCTGGAATATTTTCGAGTTAAATTGCAAAGCTTCAAAATCGGTGTTGACTAGTATTGCTGGTCAATTTCAGGATTTTTAATTTACAAATGGAGTTGAATTTTTGATATCCTCTTTTACATTATTTCTTAAAATCGCATTTTCTACCTTGATGTATTTTTAGAGATTTTTTTGAATTTATCAAAACTCGGCCAGATTTGGTGTCGGCCGGTATTACCGGTTGATTTCAGGATTTTTTTAATTTAAAAATTAGATTTTATTTCTAGATACCGATTTCATATTATTCCTCAAGATGATGTTTTCTACTACTAGATATTTTTGGGGATTTTCTGGAACAGTCGATATTTTTCGATTTATTATAATATTGTATATTTGAAATCTTTCCCTTTTTCTTTTTTTTTCTTTTCCTTTCTTTTCTTCTCTCCACCCTATTGCCTGTACCCATGTGGGGCCTGCCCCCTTCCCATCACCCTCTCCATCACTCTCTCTCTCTCTCTCTCTCTCTCTCTCTCTCTTTTTCTTTTCCCTTTTTCTTTTCTTTCTCTCTTCTCTTCTTCTTTCCCTCTTCCCTCCTCCCGACGACCGCCGTGGTGCCGCGTCGTCGCCCCGCCGGCGACCACCATCAACTCCGATGAGCCTTCCTCTACTCCTTCTCTCCTTTTCTTTTTCTTTTTTTTTCTTTTTTTCTTTTTCTTTTTCTTTTCTTCTCCTCCTCCTCTACTTCTTCTTTCTCCCTCTCTCCTTAGATCCGCCGCCGCCTCTTCCTGATGACTGCCGACCTCCCCTTCTCTCTTTCCCTCTTTCTCTTTTCTTTTTCTTCTTCTTATTCTTTTTCTTCTTCTTTTTTTCTTTTTCTTTCTTTTCTTTTTGCTTTCTCCCCCTCTAGCCGCAGTCGCCTTGGCTTGCCACGTGGCCGGCTAGCCTCTCTTCCTCCTCTCCTCTCTCTCCAATCTCTCCTCCTCTTCTTTCTTTCTCTTTCTTATCTCTTTCTCTCTCTCTCTCTCTCTCTCTCTCTCTCTCTCTCTTCTTTCTCTCCTTCCACTCTCCCTTCCCTGTCTGAGGACCGCCACCAGCCACCTTTGGCCGGCCATGGTCGGCCACCACTCCCTCCTCTCCTTTTCACTTTCTCTTTCTCTCAGTCTCCCTCTTTCTCTCTCCTATTCTCTCTTTCTCTTCTTTCTCTTTCTAAATCTCTCTCTACAAAAATCTCTCTCTCTCCTAGGTGATGGTAGGTGGAGCTGTGCCCGTGCACATGCACATGTGATATTTCAGAGTCTTGGATTTTTTGTCGCATTTCGTGGATTTAGGCTAGTGTCCTCGCCTTCTTATTGGGTGTCCCCGCTTCGACGGGTTGACTGTATTTTAAGGAACATTTGTATTTTATTCTCCCACAATGTAAATTGTATTCTGTTTTGTATAGTGTAACTGTATTTGTATGTGGCCGAGTGCCCAGCATTGTACATGTATTATACCTGTGACGAATATTTGTACTAGAGTAGTTTATTTTCTGTACACATACCATGCGTGTGATGTGTTCTTTTACTTCTTTATACCATGTGTGGCCGACCCTTCGTGGTCTTTTAGCCTTCGGGTTCTACACTAAGCTTTCGGGCTTAACACTCCACGTAATCTAGTCATTATCATGTTTATATGTATGCTCGTATGGTACTAACATCTAATGCAGGTATCTACTCGGCCTCTAGGCCAGCCTACTTCTCGAGCTACCCAATAGGAATTGGTCTTGCACCCTTTGGGTTTCGTGGTAGCTGGGAGTGCGCTCAGTCCGCCAGGTCTTTCAGCTCCACCTGGTAGGCGAGCCTAGCGCTTAGAGCTCTATCGCTAAGTCCGTCCGAGTGTAGTTACACCGTGAACAATTGCTGTATGACATCGTGACTTCACCACGAGCGGTAACTACACCGAGCGTAATATCGTTTAGCGATGTACGCTAGCCTCGCTCCAACTTGTCTAGCTTCGCTTATTTAATCGCTAGCCATTATTGCCTATCATGTTCTGTTATTTTGTTTGCCTGTAAGTACCTACTGGGTCTTCTGGCCCTTCAGCCCTTATGGGCTTTTCAACTACTTTCTCGAAAGAGGAGTGTGTTCAGACCGTCAGGTCTTTTAACTACGCTTAGTAGGCGGACCTAGAGTTTAGCACTTTGTCGCTAACTCCGTTCGAGCGTAGTGACACCGTGAGCGTAGCTTCACCACACGCGGTAGTATAGCGTACATACACTCACTCCGTCGTGTGCGTTTAGCCATGCCGCGAGCAATAACCATGCCGAATGTGAAGGCATCTAGTGATGTACGTTAGCTTCACTCCAGCTAGATTAGCTCCGCTTGGATGTACGTTGCTTGCATGTCCACTTGTCTACTTGATAATTCAATTATTATTCTTTCCTTGATGGTTGTGAAGAGTTTGAAACCATTACTTATACTATTTTTCCTAAACTGTATTATTTTCCTGTATTTGTACCGCTCTCCTATATCAATACCGTTTTTCTGTATTCGTACCGATTCCCTACTTTGGTATTGTTTTCCTGTATTGAGATATACGATAATGATATTTACTGTGCTTATTACTCGACATGTTACTACTTGCCACCTGACTCCTGCATGCTATCACCTGACACCTGTTTCATATCACTTATCACCTGCCACCTGATATATTACCACTTGACTTGTGATTATCATATTTTGTGAATCCTGTCTTGCTATCCTATATTATATACAGTGACCTATATTTCTACTACTTATGTAATCCTATTACTCGTGTAACTCCTAAACCTGTCCTGCTCCTGTTATTCCCGTAATATGATAATTATATAATAATAAACTATAAAAAGACCAACCTATATCGGGTAAGGGGGAAACTAATAAATTTCAAGTGGTGAATATGTTTACAGTGGTACTAGTTATGTTGTGCAACAAAAATTTTCGGATCTAGCTGAGGGCCTCCAGGTGTCTGAGGGGAGCGCTCGCTCCTTACCTCCTGTTACATTTCTGAATAGGCATACAATAAGACCCACCTCCTATTTGCCTAGCGGCAGGTTCCGAGTCAGCACCGGAACATCCTGGGCCGTGGTCCGGATATGTATGGAGCTCATTGTAAACATAACTTATTAGTTCATTATCAGTTTCCAATAACAATCTTGACTTACTCATATATGGATGTATGTAGGATGGAACGTACGCCTGTATACATACTTGATATATGGGGTCGGAAGAGTAATAATAATAAGATGCTAATCAATAATTCGTCGTGCTGTTTTGCAATTCAGGTTGTATACGCTCGGATTATGGTGGAGTGAGGCATAAGGTATATAGATGAGGGTTTTCTTGTTTGGATTATTCCTATGACGTACTTGTCTCATGAAGCCGTAAACTGAGCTTATACAATTGATTTTGTCACAACTGTACATCTCATCAATTGATGCCTCATTCATGTTCGGGTGTGTATGCTCATGACACGGTTTTCAATTCATGCTCTTTGTTCCGGATTTATCAATACACGTGTGCTTGTCCCTACATGCTACTTGGCTCATGCCTTATCACTCGTTGGGAGTTCTGACTACTATGGACCTACATGTTCAGATCTTGGAGCTTAGACTGTGGTGGACTTCCTGGGGATCAGAGTTGCATAATGGTAGCAGCATTGATCAGCAGTAGACCAGTCCGAGTTCTTATCCTTCCAGGCCCCCCGCTCAGCTCTCGAGTTTTCTTTTTGTGACTCATAAGCACCTTTTTGTACTGTTCATACTTGTGTATCTATTTATATTCTCACATTTGCGCCTACGGTTTGTAATATTCTTGTAATATTGTGTCACATTCGATGATAACTTTGTAATTGTACTCATATATTGGAATGTATAATGCACCATGTACTTTCCTACTCTGATTCTTACATGTACTGATGCTTAGCATATATGTATGTGTGTGTGTGTGAGAGGGTATTTTTGACCTAGTATATACGTCACAGTAATGCCTCCGTACCCGCGGGATTGTGGCATTACAGGATGGTATCAGAGCCTAGGCTCTCGCATCCATAATACAACCAGTCGGTAAATTAATGGTAAAGAAATTTGTAACTGGAATGTATGAGTCTTGATTATACAATCCAACTACAAGTGCAGAGTTATCTATTTCTCCTTGATCATTCTTTCCTTGATCCCTGAATCTCTTCCATTTTTCACTATTCTGGTTTTCATAGTCCTTATACTAACTTAAGATATGGGTATACTAGAGAGGTGGGGACAGGACAGATGTAGTTCTCTCTCCCTTTATTCTGGTATTCTTTAATTTTAGTGCATCACGTTATCTTATACCGGACAGTTCTTCGGTTTCGTATTCTAATCTTATATGTATAGAGCACTACGGGGATGGTGCAGAAAGTTGAGTCATCATCACTTATATAATCAGATAGACTGTATCATTACACAAGGAGTATCGGAATGAACGATTTTTCAGATTCAGAACTTCTGTCAGGCAGAGCTATGATATTTTTTTATAGTATTCCAGCAGCGATCATGATCTCTTCTATCGACTTCACTGAGCTCAGAGCCACAATACTTAGCGATTTTCATGGATTTGATGAGCCAGGACCCCACTAGCCTTGCCAAGCGAGAGCGCGATCTAGCCACGTGAGATCAACCAGGCGCGGGCTTTACTGCACCCTGACGCTTAGCATTTAGCGTTGTGTTACACGCTGACTTCGTTGTGTGAGCTCCGTCTAGTGTGAGCCTCGCAGAGTGTTAGCTCCGCCGCACCCTAGTGCTTAGATCCTGACATTGTTACGCAATGGCCCTACCTAGCCTTGACGTCGCTTGTTGCCAGTTTAGTCAGAGTTTAGTATCCTAGTCTTATTCCCCAAATTGCTCCCGCCTAAACGTGTTGCACGGACTTAGTGAACCGAGTTTTCTCGCTTCATCTAAACCAACTTGTCATAATTGACGATTATCAGCTGACTTTATAGGACTTGAGTATTCTCTAGATATTTAATCTACAGTCAGGATATCCTCCACAACAAAGTATTATAAATTCTTAGTTAGGCCTTTTAGAGTTTTCAGCGTTATGTATTCAAAACCTGTTATTATTAGTTTTCTTTAACAATGATCTCTCTTATCAGGATTTTCTTCATTTTTGATCATCTGGTCTACTCCAGAAGTAATGGTAAGTATGCAACACGTAGGAGAATTCTATTGTAGACTTTTCACCAAGCACAGCTTCGAGCCACGCAAGAATTCTATATCACCGCTATTGATTTCTATGGATTTCATCAGTGTTATCTCGCAGTCCAGAAGGAATATTATTGATCATACCACCAATACAGCTTGCTTCATGTTGTTCAGATGGGTCAGTCTACTAAAGCTCAGGCAGTATTCCTTTATCAGCAGATGTCAGGTCAGTATTATTATGGGACCGTTAGAAGTTATATACGACAGCAAGTGCAGGAGATGTCTAGGTCCAGAGATATTAGTCAGTCAGTTATGAGCATTACTCTTAGTTATTCATATCTTAATTGGTACAATCCTCATCCCTACCTTTCTTGTGTTCATTTTTCCCTTATTAAAATTTTGAGCACGAAAATTTTAAAGGTGGATGGAATGTAACACCCCATTCCCAGAATACGTACTTAGTTATGTATTCAGATTTTTTGAGAATATTTTCAATTTACTTTCTGTATTTATTTTTTGTTTCATGATTATTTATGCGATTATTTTGCATTGGATCCAGATTCGTGGACTCGGAATCAACCCTAGTCTGAACGAGGGAACTGTACTAGTGTATTGCTCAATTTAGTCTTTTCAATAGTCAGATTTGACCAATTTTAGTTTCAAATATTATTTTCCAATATTTTATATTTTCATGATTTTCTGAAATTTTTCCGATTTAAATTGCAAAATCTTCAAAATCTGTGTCGACCGGTATCGCTGGTCGATTCTCAGATTTTTAATTTACGAACGGAGATGAATTTCTAAAATTGGCGTTCACATTATTTCTTAGAATCACATTTTCTACCTTAATGTATTTTTAGAGATTTTTCTAAATTTATCAAAACTTGGCAGGATTTGGCGTCGGCCGGTATTACCGGTTGATTTCAGGATTTTTAATTTCAGAAATTTTAATTTGAAAATAAGATTTTTTTTCAAAAAACTGATTTTTAATATTCCTCAGGGTGATATTTTCTACTTCTGGGTATTTTTGGGTTTTTTTGGAACAGTCGATATTTTCTAATATTATTACAATATTATATTTTTGGAATCTTTCCCTTTCCCTTTCTTTTTTTTCCTTTCTTTTCTTCCCTCCACCCTGCCGCCTGCACCCACGTGGGCCTGACTTCTTCCCATCACCCTCTCCATCACTCTCTCTCTCTCTCTCTCTCTCTCTCTCTCTCTCTTTTTCTTTTCTTTTATCTTTTTCATATCATTCTATTCTTCTTTTCTTCTTTCTCTCTTCCTCCTCTTGGTGACCACTGCCCAGGCCAGCGAGGCCACGCCAATGCCCACTGTGACCACTTATTAGTTTATGATATTGCATCATTACATCGCATTTTCCTTTCGATTTTTGAATAAAATGACACTTCTCACTCGTATTTTAGTTTATTTTGCAGATAATCAAGAGTTCAAGGGAAAGTTAGAATAAGAGCCTAATTAAACCCAATTTCGGATAATTAAATCTCATTACTTGGAGGTCAAGTTAGAGAGCTTCTAGAGAGTACATTGAATTCAGAAGTTGGGCGCGAAGATGAAGAAAATCGGATCCAAATACCCAAAATCCAAGACCATCTAGAAGATCCTCGCAACTGGATGAAGCCACAGAGTGAAACCAGGGACCTGGGTCCCTAGTATTACCTCAAAAATTGAGCAAAAGCCGCATTTTCACAGCAATCCTATCGGCCCAAGTGTCGATATTTGACACGTGGTCTCGTATCGCCTTCCAGATGCTTCTTCTGCCTATAAATACTGCAAAGTTTGGCCAGAAACGAGGGAAGAGGGCTATAGGCTAGGTTTTCTCTCTCATCTAGTTATAGAACAGGTTTTTCTTCTTCTTTTATTTTGTATTTTCATTTTGTTTTTATATCTTGCAGTAGGTCTAAGATGATTTAGAGAGAGATAGAGAGATATTGATATAATAGATGGTGACAATCTATGTAAAGGTATCTCCTTTCTTCTCCATGGTAATCTTCTCCATCTTCTACATGATACTTAGCTAGTTTTTCTTCTCATGGCAATCTAACTACTAACCACTAACTAGCTAACCACTTACTTGATAATCCACATGAATCTAATAGCATCTACAAGGCCTTACTCTTGCAAGAGCCATTGATAGCTCATGATGATGGATTCTGACATTCTAACATTCTAACATCTAACCATTAACAAGCTAACTTGCAATATCTTCTTTATTCATGCTTACCTCTAATTAATTTTCATAATTTAATAGTAGCTTGCATTTTGATTGTGTGGAATGGATGTGTTTGAATCGAAAAATAATTTTATGAGCCATGCTTTGTAACGTCTCCTGAAGCCAAGGACTAGTGATGGACATGAATCCATGTGAGGCAACTATCACTAAGAGGTTAGTATGATTAGTGGAGCAATTAGTAGTTAGTACCCATGAGTTTTCTTTCATAGTTTTATCATTCTTTTTTATCTTGTTTAAAAAATCAATCTCAAAAACCTTTTATCAATTTTCTTATCGTTATTATCACCACCTTCTTTGTTCACCTTTGTTTTCATCTTCTTCACCACAAAGTTTATCTTCTTTTCTATTTTGTTTTCTAAATCACTTTTCAAATCACTTCACTTTCTTCTTCATTTTACTTATTGCTTTTATTTTATCGAATCCACAAGCTACTTCTCTCTTATTTTTTCATCACCGATTTCATCACCTTCTCAACCTATCACTTCAGGATTTCTTTTCTTTTCCTTTTCTCATTATTTAATCAAAGAAGAACTTGTTAACATAACATATGAATAAGAACCGTTAATGCTTCTATCGCCTCCTGTCCCTGTGGATTCGACCCGTTAAGCCAATGCTATAACGGAAATATTGAGGGAACATTAGCACACACTTTTACATTGATTTCCAAATACACGTTTTGGTTCTGCCCTGATAAAAAAAATGGCGCCGTTACCGGGACGGGAATCGTTTTGATTTCACATTTTTGTTAACATTTTCTTCTCTGTTTTGGTGTGCAGGTCAATTTTTACAGAAACTTAATATTGCAGACACCCATTAGTATTGTAGCTCCCTACTTTTGAAAGCAGAGACCCAACTTCTACAGAAAAGCCACGCAAACGCGACTTTAGTAGCGGTTCTGCGGCAATATTATGGCAAATTTGTATCATGTTTTGCTATGATGTGTATATTGCAATAGCTAGTGGACTTGTACTATTACTTTTCTGCTTTGATTTCCTACACACTGCAATAATTAAAGAACTAAAATACGGTTTTTGGAAATGGTTTAGACATTTGCATTTAGGCAGGTATTAATTCAATTTCAATATACTGTATTTTGTCTTGTATTGTGATTTGGACAGAGGTGTACATATGACATTGCATATAGCATAGAATAAACACGTGGGTGATTTACTCGCTTTGTGTTATATTCTTATTTATATTGCATACTTGCACAAATTGAAATTAAGGGCAAAATCCAATGAAAGATAAGGTAGGAGTTCATTACCCTTTCTTAACCCAAAAATCACCTCCCCACTCACACAACTCAAGCCCTAATCTAAAAATTGATAGACGTTGGCCCTAGGGACATCTTTGACTCATTAAGAGATTGACCGAGGCTGAAACTTGTTTGAATTATACTCTTGTAAAATTATTGTCTAAGGTTGGGGATTAAGAGGTTACGCCTTGAAGTTATCGTGGTTTGGCATAATTAAGGTTCGTTGCTTACGTACGGATACCTCCCATCGTATTTTTTCCTACCTGGCTGATTAGCTCGTGGTCGGATTCATACAACAACCTTCCCTTGGTAATCACCCAGCTTGGAGTCGTTTAGGTCTAAGTCAACTTTAGTATAGGCTTGGTTTTGATTTTTTTCTTTCTTTTTGTTTGTTTGTTTGTTTTTTCTTTTTTTTGTTTGTGATTGTTTGTGAAATGAAATTCAACAACAACAATTTTTTCAATCCTAATATGAGTCTATACTTCACACCGATCTCATTTGACTCGGATAATTCTAAACCGACTTTGTATAACATGAACCAATCAAATAGGCCGGATTGGATTTATCCGACTCAATATTACCCATAGCCCTATTCTAATGACTATAATTTTCAAAGTAATTTTAACTCTTCACAGAGTCAATGGGGATTCACCTCCCCCGAGTCAAAATTTCAATCACTTTGTGCACAATTTATACAATTTTCACAATATTCATTCCCTGATTTTGCTTCCTATACTCTTTTTCTAGAAGCCGTGCAGGAGGCCAAATGAAAATTTCAGAAAATGTTGGCCTCCCCAATTCCATAATATTTTCAAGATTCATACTCAATCCCATATCTTCAAGATGACCAATCATCAATCTTGGACACAATATAGAACTCTTGCGTCAGTCTGAACAATAATCTCAAAAATTGTTGGATTCACAATCTTCATAATTGTTTCAAAATCAAGATTCCTACACTCCGTTTCTAGAACAACCATTTAAAGAAAAACTAAGTTAGAAAAGAGTATAGAAATCTTGCATGAGACCTTACAATAATTTTGAAAATCTTTTGTCCGGTCTATTGATAGGTTAGAAGCACAATTGAGTCAATTGGTCAACATTCATAGGAATGAGAAAACTCACTCTTATCACCTTTGACCAATTCAGATATCTCTAACTCTATCAATCTAGACACGGAATTGTGTTATTTTGAAAATCAAGATTCAATTTCAGCACACCTATTTGAACTTGACCAACATCAAAAGTTTGCGAACCACATTGACGTTTTGGCAATGTTATTCTTTTTCTGAAATTGAACTTGCGCATGAATATGATCCTGAACCTCAACTTGGCAATTCAATTTCATTTCTTGATTCAATATTGACTCCGATATCTTTGCCTGATTCAATTCCTTTTCCTGAGTCAGTATTGATCCTGTGCCCATTCATCGTGAAATTGAATCTCTAATCTTTTATGATCATCATATTGAACTTGGTCAATACCATACTTTTGAAGTCCCATTGACAAATTGGCAAGTTCTCATTTTTATGAAATTGAACTCAAAGAAGAATTTGACTTCGATCCTCAAATTTGTGATCCAGTTTAATTTTCTGAATCAATATTGACTCTTGTTTTGTTACCTAACTTGAACAATATTCTGGAGTCAGTTTTGATTCTCATACCTGTCATTCTTGAACTTAAATCACCAATCTTAGAAAATCAGATTCCGTTGTGGGGAAATGAATGTGGAATAGGATTTCAACTTCTTGATTTGGACCCACTTCCTGAACAAATTTTGACTCCTGAACCTTCACTTGACTTCAGTCAATTTTCTGAGTCAATCATAGTTCTTGTACTTCCTGAGTTAAAATCAATCATTCCATCTTTTCACACTCTATTTTGGGACAAAGGTGTTGATAATGACTTTGAAATTATTTTTAAAATTTGAAAATTAGATGGGATAAAATTCTTAATAAAAATAATTCATATACACATCATTATAGTGGGTTATATTAGAGGGGTTTCTGGTGGGTTCCTTCGAATACCACACTCTTCTGATAAGACCGTATTTCGTGGACTGTAATATCCCCTATCTAATAATACTGTATTTTAATTGTCTAAGTACTTATTTGGTTCCTCTGATTTTTCTTTCATTATTATTTATAAATGTGTTTGTATAATCTGATGACCAAGCCCATTAGCCCATCCTACCAAGTCATATTTATGAATCTTCATTCTTTTAATTTTGTCTTGGTCCAAACTAAGCCCATAGGAGCCCAACCCATCAAGTCATTTTCTTTCTTCTTTTCATTATTCTTTTCTCATCTTTTTATTTTATTTTCTGAGCCTAGCAACCAGGCCAGGCCTAAACTCATATACCCATAACCCAATATCAAAACCTATCCATATCATCCTAAATCAAATCCTAACAACACAATCATAATCACAACAAATCCATCTTCATAATCACTTTCTCCTCCTCCTCCACAGAAGCTGCGAATACCAAACCAAAGCCACCCCCATCTGATCTCCTCCAATCTGGGCCTGAACGCACCCGAACCCCAGCCTCCTCCCTGTGCTGCCGAGCCAACCGCCCAACCTTGGCAGGCCTTCCCATCCTTGCAACTCGCCGGCGAGCTCCTCGAGCACTTCTCCAGTAGCCCGCGTCTTCATCGGCAACCTCCTCTGCCCTCCGCAAATTCAAGGAGTTTATCCGCGGCTTCTACGACCACAAGGGCGATTTCCCTTACCGAGAGAGTCTCGTTCACAATTCTAAACACCTCGCTGTGGCCATGGAAGCTGCTGAGGTTCTTGCGAGTCTCAGGTTGAAAGTTGCAAACGAGACGAGTGAAATGGTGGAACTAGACACTGGAGATGTGCAGATTTTCCTGTCCTCTAAAGAGAATCCAATTTCAGTGCAGTCTATTGGACAGAGTACATGTCAAAGCTTGTAAAAAAAAGGATATTGCTGGCATTACAATTGCTGCTTCTAGAGTGAAGGCAAAGGCAATATATGTGACCTTGATGTACAAGAATTGTAAGAGCATTAAGTGTTGGAATATCAAATAAAAATGTCTTTATGACATTAATTTTGGAAGAAGAAGAGACCATAAGAAATGAAGAGTCATCATCATCAATTAGGAGAAATGAAGAGTCATCATCATCAATTAGGAGAAATGAGTCATCATCATCAATTTAGAGAAATGATGAGTCATCATCTTCAATTAGGAGAAATGAGTCATCATCATCAATTTAGAGAAATGATGAGTTATCATCTTCAATTAGAAGTTAATGAGTCATATATGTATTTTGCCTATAAAAGGCTAGTGTATCTCTTTGTTTTTATCAAGCAAGAAAGCAAGCAAGCAAGAAAAAAAAGTTGAATAAGATCCATTCTCCACTTAAAATTTTAGATTATAGTATATTAGTCCGTAGACTAGTATACAACAATTGGTATCAGAGCCAATTCAATTTTTGTTTCATTTCCTCTTCTCCTCATAGCCTCCACCAACAATCTCATCAATCCACAAGTGCCCAAGTTATTGAAAGATAACTATGAGAGTTGGTCAATTCAGATGAAAGCTCTATTTGGTTCTCAAGAGTTGTGGGAGCTAATCTTTGATGGGTTTAAGGAACCCACACCGGAGGTAGAAGCCGCCTACACCGCCGAAGAGAAGAAGGCTCTTAAAGAGCAAAGAAAGAAGGATAGCAAGGCTCGTTTTCTACTCTATCAAGGGTTGGACGAGTCTACCTTCGAGAGAGTTGCCGAAGCAACGACGAGCAAGGAAGCATGGGAAATCCTTGCTACCATCTACAAAGAAGTCGAGCGGGTGAAGCGAATTCGCCTTCAAACTTTGAGGGGCGATCTTGAAGCCGCTCAAATGAAAGATGAAGAAAAAATCTCTGATTATTATTCATGATTACTTCTAATTATGAATAAAATGAGGAGAAATGGAGAGAAGATAGAGGACATCCGAGTGATGGAGAAATTGCTGTGATCCCTCACATCAAAGTTCGAGCACGTGGCGGCGGCAATTGAGGAGTCCAAGAATTTGGAGGAGATCTCAATAGAGGAGCTTTTGGGATCTCTCCAAGTTCATGAGCAACGCATGCAAAAGAAGACTGGTTCCATAGTCTTGGAACAAGCATTAGAGTCAAAGCTGACTCTAAATGATCGTGGCTCACATAGTAGAGGTCGTGGTCGTGGTAGAGGTAGGGGACGTCGTCTTCAACAATGAACCACTCAAAATCAAGTGGAGTTCCAAAGCTTCAGAGGTCGAGGACGAAGCAATCGGGGAAGATTTACATCTGGGCGAGGAACCAATAAGAACGTCCAATGCTACAACTGTCAAAAATTTGGACACTATGCCTTAGATTGCTGGCACAGAACTGAAGATCTTACCAATCTTGCCGAAGCAACAAATGATGTGGGTAATAACTCTACTCTTCTTCTTGCTCATGATGATTCAAGTGTTCAGAATGATGTTTGGTACTTTGACTCGGGTCTAGCAACCACATGTGCGGGAAGAAAGAACTATTCATGGAACTCGCAGAAGGAGTTCATGAAAGTGTGAGCTTGGGAGATTCTTCAAAACTCTCCGTTGAAGGCAGAGGGAAGATCAAAATCTATCAAAAGGATGGTAAGCCCGAGTATATTTCCGATGTTTATTATATTCCTAACATGAAAAGTAATATTCTCAGCATCGGTCAATTACTCGAAAAAGGATATAAAGTATATATAGAGAACAACCATCTTTGGTTGAAAAATGTAAAAGGAGGTCTTATAGCTTGTATTAAGATGACAAGGAACCGCATGTTTCCCTTGCATCTAAACACAAAAGTTGAGAAGTGTTTTCAAGGACTCATGAAGAATGAGTCATGGAGGTGGCATCTTCGCTTCGGTCATCTAAATTTCAGCGGCCTGAAGCTACTATCTACAACCGGCATGGTACGAGGTTTACCAACAATGGATCCACCAAGTCATGCTTGTGAAGTTTGTATAATTGGTAAGCAAACACGACTTCCTTTTCCCAATGGAAAGTCGTGGAGAGCGGAGGCACCATTACAACTTGTTCATACTGACATCTGTGGACCACTAGATCCCGTCTCTTTAGAAGGTAATAGATATTTTATTACATTCATTGATGATTTTAGTAGAAAGTTATGGGTGTACATTCTTAAAGAAAAATCTGCTGCCTTTAATACCTTCAAGAATTTAAAGCTCTTGTTGAAGCAGAGAGTGACTATAAGCTAAAAACTCTCTGATCTGATCGAGGTGGTGAGTACACCTCAAATATGTTTCAAGAATATTGTAGGGAGCAAGGCATAAAGAGGCAGTTTACTACTGCCTATACACCACAGCAAAATGGCATCGCAGAAAGAAAGAACCGCACTAACCATGCTTAAAAAAAAGGGACTGCCGAAGCAGTTTTGGGCGGAAGCTGTGGCATGTTCAACCTACTTGCTCAACCGGTGCCCGACGAAGCAAGTGAAGGGCAAGACGCCTCAAGAAGCATGGAGCGGCTATACGCCTAATGTCGCACACCTACGAATTTTTAGGTGTGTTGCATATGCTCAAGTACCTGAAGTTAAAAGAAAGAAGCTTGACAATCATGGTGAAAAATGCATATTCATCGGATATAGCGAGGAGTCGAAGGCATACAAGCTTTACAATCCACTAACTAAGAAACTAGTGGTTAGTAGAGATGTTGTCTTCAATGAAGCTGAAGCATGGAGTTGGAGCAATGAAGAGACTGTCAAAGAGCAACCCATGGTGAATGAACCTGACGAGCCCCTACAAGAGGTTCCACCACCAACTACGCCACCATCTCCTCAACATGCTACACCGTCTCCTACAAGAGGTTCTCCATCTTTTGGGGATGGTAGTAGTAGCGAATCCTTCGTGCAACGAGGTCCAATCAAAATGAGAAGCCTCAGGGAGATCTATGAGCAGATAGAAGAAGATGGAGAAACTAATCTCTTTTTTTATATGCCGATCATGAGCCTCTCACTTTCCAAGAGGCTAAAGAAGAAGAATGTTGGCGATCAGCAATGAAGGAGGAGATGCATGCCATCCAGAAGAACGACACATGGGAGTTGACAACACTTCCACAAAATGACAAGGCGATGGTGTCAAATGGGTGTACAATATCAAAAGCACAGCAGATGGTGAAGTTGATTGGTACAAGGCGAGGCTTGTGGCGAAAGGCTACAAACAAAAATACGGCATCGACTATGAAGAAGTCTTTGCACCAGTTGCTCGATTGGATACAGTGAGACTATTAATTTCACTTGCAGCTCATCACAGGTGGAAGATATATCATCTAGATGTCAAGTTAGCATTTCTCAGTGGTATCCTTGTAGAAGATGTGTATGTACAACAACCAGAAGGTTTTCTTATAAAAGGGCAAGAAGATAAAATATATCACCTAAAGAAAGCCTTGTACGGCTTAAAGCAGGCACCACGGGCATGGAATGCCTGAATTGATGGTTATCTTCATCAAAACGGCTTCACCAAATGTCAGCATGCCATCTACATGAAGAGGAACCATCAAGGCGAATTTCTAATAATTTGTCTTTATGTTGATGACTTGTTATACACAGGAAGTATGCTTGCTGAATTCAAGGAGGCGATGTACAGGAAGTATGCTTGCTGAATTCAAGGAGGCGATGTTCAATGAATTTGAGATGATGGACAATGGATTGATGTCCTATTTTCTTGGTATCGAAGTGAAGCAACAACAAGATGGGATATTTATATCTCAAAAGAAGTACATGAAGGAGATCTTGGAGAAATTCAAGATGAGTAACTGCAACCCAGTAAACACCCCAATAGCCATAGGAATGAAGCTATCAAGAGAAGGAATTGGAGATTTGTAGACTCGACTTTTTTCAAAAGTCTAGTTGGTAGCCTGAGGTACTTAACGATCACAAGGCCTGATATTGTTTACGGAGTCGGACTTGCGAGTCGCTATATGGAGACACCGAAGGAGTCTCATTAGCTAGCTGCAAAGAGAATTCTAAGGTATATCAAAGGCACACTCAACCTTGGTCTATTTATACTTATGGTGAAACTGCAGAGTTAGTAGTCTATTCAGATAGCGACTGGGGAGGTGACCAAGATGAGAGTAAAAGCACCACTGGCTATGTCTTCTATCTTGGGTCAATTGCATTTTCATGGACCTCAAAGAAGTAAGGAGTTGTGGCCTTATCTTCATGCGAAGCAGAGTATGTGGCAGCTTTATCTACTGTATGTGAAGCTATTTGGTTGCGGAACATTTTAAAGGAATTGGATCATCCACAAGAAGAAGCGACTGTAATATTTGTGGATAACAAATCAGCCATCCAACTTGCAAAGAACCCAGTACATCATGGGAGGAGCAAACATATAGATACACGGTTTCATTTTCTCAGAGGCCATGTAAAGCAGAAAGCTGTGGAGCTGGAGTATTGTCATACCATGGAGCAAGTAGCAGATATTTTCACCAAGCCATTGCCTATTGAACCTTTCAGAAGGCTAAAAGAAATGCTCGGTATGAAAACATTTTGATTTGAGGGGGTGTGTTGGAATATCAAATAAAAATGTCTTTATGACATTAATTTTGGAAGAAGAAGAGACCATAAGAAATGAAGAGTCATCATCATCAATTAGGAGAAATGAGTCATCATCATCAATTTAGAGAAATGATGAGTCATCATCTTCAATTAGAAGTTAATGAGTCATATATGTATTTTCCCTATAAAAGGCTAGTGTATCTCTTTGTTTTTATCAAGCAAGAAAGAAAGAAAAGTTGAATAAGATCTATTTTCCGCTTAAAATTTTAGATTATAGTATATTAGTCCGTAAACTAGTATACAACATTAAGACAGTAGCTCTCAGACCTGGTCTTGGAGGTGCAATTATTTGAAGATCTTGTGACCATGTTCCGCAGCCTGGAGAAGAACCTTGCCCATTAGATCCTTGGATTGCAGCTCCTGATAAAAGCAAGAATGCTGATCTCCAAACACTGAAGTTGCAGGAAAATCCAGAGGATGATCCAACTGGGGAATTACCTCGGAACCACTCCGGCAGCCCGACCCTCTCCGACAGTCATCACCATGGCCGGCAGTACCCCATTGCGTGAGTTTATCCTTCCCTCTTTCTTTGTTATATGTATCTTTGTTCTATTATATATGGGTGTGGGTGTGTACATTATTATTGTGTGTACATGTATATGTGTTATGTGCGTATGTATATTATATGTATATATATAAGTGTATGTATTTATATTAATGTTTGTTGGTTTTTATTTAAGTATGCATGTATGTTGGTGTATGTATATATATATATATATATATATATATATATATATATATATATATATATATATATATATATATATATATATATATATATATATATATATATATATATATATATATATATTGTAACACCCCGCTCCCGGAATACGTACTTAGTTGCGTATTCAGATTTTTTGAACGTATTTTTTGATTTACTTTCTGTATTTGTTTTGTATTATGAGTTGTTTATATGATCGTTTTGCCTTGGATCTGGATTCGTGAACTCGGAGTCAGCCTTAATCTGAACCAGGAACCCGATCCTAGTGAATTGCTCGATTTGGTCTTTTCGCTATTCCGATTTGACCGATTTCAGTTTTAAATATCATTTTCCAATATTTTTGATTTTCTATGATTTTCTGGAATTTTCCTGAATTAAGTTGTAAATCTTCAAAACCGGTGTGGACCAGTGCCACTGACCGATTCCCGGATTTTTAATTTACAAACGGAGTAGAGTAGAATTTCTAGAAACGGCTTTCATATTAATTCTTAAAATCATATTTTCTATCTAAATACTTTTTCTGGGATTTTTCAGAATTTATCAAAATCCGGCCAACCCGGTGTAGACCGATATTGACGGTTGACTTTAGGATTTTTATTTTGAAAATGGGATTGAATTTCTGAAAACCAATTTCACCAAAAATCTTTATATAATATTTATTATTTTTGAGAATTTTTGGAAAGCTTTCCGAGTTACTTTATTTTTCGGGCTTTTCTTAAGTTTTCGGTGTTTTCCCAGATACCGGAATTTTATCCAGATATTTTACTCTTTTTCCATTTTTCTCTTTCCTCGCTAAACGCGAGTTCCACCAACTCGAATTCAGCTTTTAATGTAGAGATCCTCTCCTTACTGCATTTAATGCATTTCAGATCAACTTTAAGTCTTATCACCATACTTTTTGTCCTTTCTGTTAAAAAGCAGATCTCGCGTTTTCCCCTCATGGACGCGGCTTTTAATCTCCGCGTCCAATTCTTTTGGCCTGGACGCAGCCATTCTTTTGGTGAGACGCAGGTCTCATTTTGGGGTTTTGTGGGGTGGCATTATAATATAATATTTCCCTTTATATATATAACCACCCCCCTTTTTCTCTTCCTTCTCTTCATTTCTTTTTCTTTCTTCTTCCTTGGTTCCAACAGAGAACGCACCAGCATCCATGGCCCTCCTTTGGCCAGCCACACTCCCATCTTTTCCACTCACCATCTCCACCATTTCCACCCCAAATTCCACCACCTCTTTCTCCTCCATCTACTCCTCCATTCCAACAACAACAATAACAACTTCACCACCTTCTTCTTCCTCTTTTCTCCACCATGAACCCATTAACCTCCATAACTTCTCCACCATCTCCATCACCACATACTCCACCTTGGCCACCAATGACCATGTCATCTTCCACTCCTCGTCGTGCTCTTTCCGACGAGCTATAGCTTCGTTCTCCGAATCCTCGTTTCCAAAACTCCATTTTCACCTTATGAACTACACTTGCACCCCACAATTTGCTTGGGCTTGGGCTTGGCTTACCGGATTCCGGCCACCTCCGTCCGCCGCCGGCGACCACCGGCCATGGCCGGCTACCACCCCATCATCTTCTCAAGGGTCGGCCACCTCCGTTGGATTGGGGCCGAGCTCTTCTTCGTCAGTAACATCTCCGATGATTATTCCGGTAATCGTTCACGATTATTCCGGTAATCATTACGGTGACGATTACAACGACAACCTCCAACATCACCTTCAACATCACCACCTTTTTATTACTCCATCAAAATCTAACTCCTTCACAAAATAACACCACCACCAAAGCAATCACCTTTCCCTTCCTCTCTTTCTCTGTATATTGCTAACGCGGATCTCTCTCCCGCGTCCAGGCAATTCCTAACGCGAGTCTTCGCGTTCTTGGCATCTGTTTAACGCGTTCTACGCGTTCTTGTATCAACGCGGTGCGGAGCTCATGCCCGCGTCTGTGTTCTTCTTGTGTCAACACGACGTGGAGTTCATGCTCGCATCTGCGTTCTCCTCGCGTCCTGACTTGAACGCAGGTCTCGAACCTCGCGTTTGTGGCATTTATGCAACGCGAACCCCGCGTCTGCGACCCCTGCGTCTCCCTGTGCACTCTCTCCTCCCATATACTTCTCTCTCTAGCTCTCACATTCTCTCTCCTCTCTCTTTCCTTCTCTCTCTTGACTTCCTCTTCTCTCTATCACCTTCTCCCTAACGCGTTGACGCGTTGATTTCCTGAATTTCGGAGATCGGGGATTTCACTATATTTTCGAGACTTAGGCGAGTGTCCTCGCCTCCATTTGGGTTTCCCCGCTTCGTCGGGTCAACATGTATTTTATTCCATGTTTTCATGTATTATGTGTTGGGCTGAGTCCCTGTATTTGTGTATGGCCGAGTGCCAATGACTGGACCCTTCAGCCTCCGGTCTCTCACTATCTCGAAAGAGACGTGATTGGGACCGTCAGGTTTCTCTGGACTCTTCAGCCTCCGGTTTCTCACTATCTCGAAAGAGACGTGATTGGGACCGTCAGGTTTCTCAGCTCCGCCTGGTTATCATGATCAGCGTTCAGCGCTTTACCACTAGATTCGTCTAGGCGGGATGCTGCCAGATTTTCTACTCGCACTTTAAGCCGAGTTGTCCCGGTAACCTTGCCAGACGCTCCAGTGTTAAATACTGTTTGCTGTCTGTACACTCCAGCTTGCTCAGCTCCGCTTGATTGTGCTCAGCTACTATTCTATCACTTGCCATGTATTTACCTGATATGTTAACACTTGCCATGCCATTACTTCATACCTGTCATTTACATGCTACTATTTAACACCTGTTTGTACCACCTGACAACTGATGTGTCATCACCTAACACCAGACATGATACTACTTGGCAATGCCCCTTGTTATGACATGACTTACCACCGGACTAATATCAATCTCTTGACATGACTTGTCACCTGCCAAATATCATCCCCCTGTCATGCTATCACTTGACACCCGGCATGATATACTTGACTTGTGATTATCATATTTACGGGAATACTATACTTGTTATCCTGCATTACATGCAGTGACTTGAATACTATACTTGTTATCCTGTATTATATATACAGTGACCTGAATCTATAGTACTCATGTACTCCTGAATTCTTGATCATGTCTTGCACCTGCTATTCCCGTAAATTGATAATTACATGATAAATCATAAAAGGAACAACTTGCACCCGGTTTGGGGGAAACTGATGGGCCCTGATTAATCATGTTTATGGTGGTCTTATCGAGCCGTGCGTGGCCACATACTTGAGGGATCACCTGGCGGCCACCAGGGATTCCGTGGGGTGTGCTGGCACCCTTACTCCTGATTATTCCTACCGGGTATGCACACGCCCTAGGCCTATTTCTATGGGATCTGCGATACTCTATTCCTGTTCGAGCGTAAATAAGTCCCGGTACCTAGCGGTACGTTCCGGTTCAGCACCGGATACTCATGAACCGTTGTCCCGGGCATGTACGGGGCCCATCCGAAACATGATTCATCGATCTTTATCAGTTTCCAAATAACTTGCTCTATAAGTTGTGAGTGAAAGTATGTGGAATGGGACGCATACTGAAACCTACAACTTAGACGACGCCAATTATAATAATATGCTAATATGAAACTGTTGTGTTGTTTTGTAATCCGGGTTGTATGCGCTTGGATTACGGTGACATGTGATGAAGGTATATAGATGAGGGTTTCCTTGTTTGGATTATTCCTTCGATGTACTAGTCTCATGGAGCCGTGACCTAAGCTTATACGATCGGTTTTGCTTGTAATCGGCTTTAATCGGTTTTATCAGTTTTTATCGGTTTTATGTTAGTTAGGAGATAACTGGTGTTGCCCTATCTACTTTACTTCTCATCTCTTTACCTTCTCTTATCTTATCATACCATGAGTAGTTCCTGCTTGATATCACTTGTTTTATATCTACTTGCTCCTGCATGCTTACCTATGCTCGCCACTTGGCATTCGTATCACCACTCGCCTGGGGAGTTTTATCTGACTCCCCTGGATCCTCATGTTCAGGTCCTGGAGCTTGGAGCATGTCGAAGCTTGGAGCGTGTGGAGTCCCCCAGTTGTTGATCAGAGTGGCGCAGCTGAAGCGTGGATCCCCAGCAGGCCATCTGAAGCTCTATCCTTCCAGGCCCCCTGTGCGCCTCTCGAGTTTTCCTTTTGTAAACTCGTGAGTGCCTGTGTACTGTTCATACTTGTACATCTCTTTGTAATCTCGCAATTGCGCATATCAGTGATGTAATATTCATGTAATATTGGATCACCTCTGGTGATAACTTTGTAATTGTACTCATATGTTGGAATGTATAATGCACCACTTGCTTCCGTACTCTGATTCTTGCCTGTACTGATGCTTAGCGTATATACGTGAGGGTATTTCTGACCTGCGTATATATGTCGCAGTAACGTCTCCGTACCCGCCGGATCGGGGCGTTACAGGGTGGTATCAGAGCCTAGGCTCTCGCATTCTCAGTACGTCCAGACGGCAAATTAATGGTAAAAAAATTTGCAACTGGAATGCATGAGTCCTGGTTATACACTCCAACTACAAGTGCAGAGTTATCTATTCTTTCTTGATCATCCTTCCTTTGATTTCTAGTCCCTTCCATCTTTCCACTGTTTTGGTTTTTCGTAGCCTTTATACCAACTTAAGATATGATCGACTAGAAAGGTAGCGGCTGGCAATGAATGAAGCTATTATATGATTTCTTCGGCCAACTCTATGAAGCTCGGTATTCTCAGGATTGATCCACGATTGGGTTATCTTTCAGAAGTTGGTATCCGGATTTCTCTACGACTCTTATATATTCTTGGCTATATCTTTCAGAGTGATCGATGCCTGGTCTTCTGAATTCTTAACTATCGGTCTTCTTTATTTATGGTCAATATTATTCGGCATCGTTCAAAGATTCATACAACAGGAAGTGCAGAAGACGTCTATATTCTGATTATTGTGCAGTCAACTTGGGAAGTCCTACTGCAGTGATTCATATCTTAATTGGTATAATTCCCGTCCTTGTCCCCTTGTGTTCAATTTACCCCTTATCGAAATTGCGAGGACGCAATTTTTTGTAAGGTGGATGGATTGTAACACCCCGCTCCCGGAATACGTACTTAGTTGCGTATTCAGATTTTTCGATCGTATTTTTCGATTTACTGCCTGTATTTATTTTGTATTATGAGTTGTTTATATGATCGTTTTGCCTTGGATCTGGATTCGTGAACTCGGAGTCAGCCTTAAAATAAACCAGGAACCCGATCCTAGTGAATTGCTCGATTTGGTCTTTTCGCTATTCCGATTTGACCGATTTTAGTTTTAAATATCATTTTCTAATATTTTAGATTTTCTATGATTTTCTAGAATTTTCCTGAATTAAGTTGTAAATCTTCAAAACCGGTGTGGACCAGTGCCACTGACCGATTCTCGGATTTTTAATTTACAAACGGAGTAGAATTTCTAGAAACAGCTTTCATATTAATTCTTAAAATCATATTTTCTATCTAAATACTTTTTCTGAGATTTTTCAGAATTTATCAAAATCCGGCCAACCCGGTGTAGACCGATATTGACGGTTGACTTTAGGATTTTTATTTTGAAAATGGGATTGAATTTCTGAAAACTAATTTCACCAAAAATCTTTATATAATATTTATTATTTTTGAGAATTTTTGGAAAGCTTTCCGAGTTACTTTATTTTTCGGGCTTTTCTTAAGTTTTCGGTGTTTTCCCAGATACCGGAATTTTATCCAGATATTTTACTCTTTTTCCATTTTTCTCTTTCCTCGCTAAACACGAGTTCCACCAACTCGGATTCAGCTTTTAATGCAGAGATCCTCTCCTTACTGCATTTAATGCATTTCAGATCAACTTTAAGTCTTATCACCATACTTTTTGTCCTTTCTGTTAAAAAGCAGATCTCGCGTTTTCCCCTCATGGACGCGGCTTTTAATCTCCGCGTCCAATTCTTTTGGCCTGGACGCAGCCATTCTTTTGGTGAGACGCAGGTCTCATTTTGGGGTTTTGTGGGGTGGCATTATAATATAATATTTTCCCTTTATATATATAACCACCCCCCTTTTTCTCTTCATTTCTTTTTCTTTCTTCTTCCTTGGTTCCAACAGAGAACGCACCAGCAGCCATGGCCCTCCTTTGGCCAGCCACACTCCCATCTTTTCCACTCACCATCTCCACCATTTCCACCCCAAATTCCACCACCTCTTTCTCCTCCATCTACTCCTCCATTCCAACAACAACAATAACAACTTCACCACCATCTTCTTCCTCTTTTCTCCACCATGAACCCATTAACCTCCATAACTTCTCCACCATCTCCATCACCACATACTCCACCTTGGCCACCAACGACCATGTCATCTTCCTCTCCTCGTCGTGCTCTTTTCGACGAGCTATAGCTTCGTTCTCCGAATCCTCGTTTCCAAAACTCCATTTTCACCTTATGAACTACACTTGCACCCCACAATTTGCTTGGGCTTGGGCTTGGGCTTGGCTTACCGGATTCCGGCCACCTCCGGCCACCGCCGGCGACCACCGGCCATGGCCGGCTACCCCCCCATCATCTTCTCAAGGGCCGGCCACCTCCATTGGATTGGGGCCGAGCTCTTCTTCGTCGGTAACATCTCCGATGATTATTCCGGTAATCGTTCACGATTATTCCGGTAATCATTACGGTGACGATTACAACGACAACCTCCAACATCACCTTCAACATCACCTCCTTTTTATTACTCCATCAAAATCCAACTCCTTCACCAAATAACACCACCACCAAAGCAATCACCTTTCCCTTCCTCTCTCCCTCTGTATATTGCTAACGCGGATCTCTCTCTCGCGTCCAGGCAATTCCTAACGCGAGTCTTCGCGTTCTTGGCATCTGTTTAACGCGGCCTACGCGTTCTTTTATCAACGCGGCGCGGAGCTCATGCCCGCGTCTGTCTTCGTCTTGTGTCAACGCGACGTGGAGTTCATGCTCGCGTCTGCGTTCTCCTCGTGTCCTGACTTGAACGCAGGTCTCGAACCTCGCGTTTGTGGCATTTATGCAACGCGAACCCCGCGTCTGCGACCCCTGCGTCTCCCTGTGCACTCTCTCCTCCCATATACTTCTCTCTCTAGCTCTCACATTCTCTCTCCTCTCTTTTTCCTTCTCTCTCTTGACTTCCTCTTCTCTCTATCACTTTCTCCCTAACGCGTTGACGCGTTGATTTCCTGGATTTCGGAGATCGGGATTTCACTATATTTTCGAGACTTAGGCGTGTGTCCTCGCCTCCATTTGGGTTTCCCCGCTTCGTCGGGTCGACATGTATTTTACTCCATGTTTTCATGTATTATGTATTGGGCTGAGTCCCTGTATTTGTGTATGGCCGAGTGCCAATGACTGGACCCTTCAGCCTCCGGTCTCTCACTATCTCGAAAGAGACGTGATTGGGACCGTCAGGTATCTCTGGACCCTTCAGCCTCCGGTTTCTCACTATCTCAAAAGAGACGTGATTGGGACCGTCAGGTTTCTCAGCTCCGCCTGGTTATCATGATCAGCGTTCAGCGCTTTACCACTAGATTCGTCTAGGCGGGATGCTGCCGGATTTTCTACTCGCACTTTAAGCCGAGTTGTCCCGGTAACCTTGCCAGACGCTCCAGTGTTAAATACTGTTTGCTGTCTGTACACTCCAGCTTGCCCAGCTCCGCTTGATTGTGCTCAGCTACTATTCTATCACTTGCCATGTATTTACCTGATATGTTAACACTTGCCATGCCATTACTTCATACCTGTCATTTACATGCTACTATTTAACACCTGTTTGTACCACCTGACAACTGATGTGTCATCACCTAACACCAGACATGATACTACTTGGCAATGCCCCTTGTCATGACATGACTTGCCACCGGACTAATATCAATCTCTTGACATGACTTGTCACCTGCCAAATATCATCCCCCTGTCATGCTATCACTTGACACCCGGCATGATATACTTGACTTGTGATTATCATATTTACGGGAATACTATACTTGTTATCCTGCATTACATGCAGTTACTTGAATACTATACTTGTTATCCTGTATTATATATACAGTGACCTGAATCTATAGTACTCATGTACTCCTGTATTCCTGATCATGTCTTGCACCTGCTATTCCCGTAAATTGATAATTACATGATAAATCATAAAAAGGAACAACTTGCACCCGGTTTGGGGAAAACTGATGGGCCCTGATTAATCATGTTTATGGTGGTCTTATCGAGCCGCGCGTGGCCACATACTTGAGGGATCACCTGGCGGCCACCAGGGATTCCGTGGGGTGTGCTGGCACCCCTACTCCTGATTATTCCTACCGGGTATGCACACGCCCTAGGCCTATTTCTATGGGATCTGCGATACTCTATTCCTGTTCGGGCGTAAATAAGTCCCGGTACCTAGCGGTACGTTCCGGCTCAGCACCGGATACTCATGAACCGTTGTCCCGGGCATGTACGGGGCCCATCCGAAACATGATTCATCTATCTTTATCAGTTTCCAACTAACTTGCTCTATAAGTTGTGAGTGGAAGTATGTGGAATGGGACGCATACTGAAACCTACAACTTAGACGACGCCAATTATAATAATATGCTAATATGAAACTGTTGTGTTATTTTGTAATCCGGGTTGTATGCACTTGGATTACGGTGACATGTGATAAAGGTATATAGATAAGGGTTTCCTTATTTGGATTATTCCTTCGATGTACTAGTCTCATGGAGCCGTGACCTAAGCTTGTACGATCGATTTTGCTTGTAATCGGCTTTAATCGATTTTATCGATTTTTATCGGTTTTATGTTAGTTAGGAGATAACTGGTGTTGCCCTATCTACTTTACTTCTCATCTCTTTACCTTCTCTTATTTTATCATACCATGAGTAGTTCCTGCTTGATATCACTTGTTTTATATCTACTTGCTCCTGCATGCTTACCTATGCTCGCCACTTGGCATTCGTATCACCACTCGCCTGGGGAGTTTTATCTGACTCCCCTGGATCCTCATGTCCAGGGGAGCTTGGAGCATGTCGAAGCTTGGAGCGTGTGGAGTCCCCCAGTTGTTGATCAGAGTGGCGCAGCTGAAGCGTGGATCCCCAGCAGGCCATCTGAAGCTCTATCCTTTCAGGCCCCCTGTGCGCCTCTCGAGTTTTCCTTTTGTAAACTCGTGAGTGCCTGTGTACTGTTCATACTTGTACATCTCTTTGTAATCTCGCAATTGCGCATATCAGTGATGTAATATTCATGTAATATTGGATCACCTCTGGTGATAACTTTGTAATTGTACTCATATGTTGGAATGTATAATGCACCACTTGCTTCCGTACTCTGATTCTTGCCTGTACTGATGCTTAGCGTATATACGTGAGGGTATTTCTGACCTGCGTATATACGTCGCAGTAACGTCTCCGTACCCGCCGGATCGGGGCGTTATAGGGTGGTATCAGAGCCTAGGCTCTCGCATTCTCAGTACGTCCAGACGGCAAATTAATGGTAAAGAAATTTGCAACTGGAATGCATGAGTCCTGGTTATACACTCCAACTACAAGTGCAGAGTTATCTATTCTTTCTTGATCATCCTTCCTTTGATTTCTAGTCCCTTCCATCTTTCCACTGTTTTGGTTTTTCGTAGCCTTTATACCAACTTAAGATATGATCGACTAGAAAGGTAGCGGCTGGCAATGAATGAAGCTATTATATGATTTCTTCGGCCAACTCTATGAAGCTCGGTATTCTCAGGATTGATCCACGATTGGGTTATCTTTCAGAAGTTGGTATCCGGATTTCTCTACGACTCTTATAGATTCTTGGCTATATCTTTCAGAGTGATCGATGCCTGGTCTTCGGAATTCTTAACTATCGGTCTTCTTTATTTATGGTCAGTATTATTCGGCATCGTTCAAAGATTCATACAACAGGAAGTGCAGAAGACGTCTATATTCTGATTATTGTGCAGTCAACTTGGGAAGCCCTACTGCAGTGATTCATATCTTAATTGGTATAATTCTCGTCCTTGTCCCCTTGTGTTCAATTTACCCCTTATCGAAATTGCGAGGACGCAATTTTTTGTAAGGTGGATGGATTGTAACACCCCGCTCCCGGAATACGTACTTAGTTGCGTATTCAGATTTTTCGATCGTATTTTTTGATTTACTTCCTGTATTTGTTTTGTATTATGAGTTGTTTATATGATCGTTTTGCCTTGGATCTGGATTTGTGAACTCGGAGTCTGCCTTAATCTGAACTAGGAACCCGATCCTAGTGAATTGCTCGATTTGGTCTTTTCGCTATTCCGATTTGACCGATTTCAGTTTTAAATATCATTTTCTAATATTTTAGATTTTCTTTGATTTTCTGGAATTTTCCTGAATTAAGTTGTAAATCTTCAAAACCGGTGTGGACCAGTGCCACTGACCGATTCTCGGATTTTTAATTTACAAACGGAGTAGAATTTCTAGAAACGGCTTTCATATTAATTCTTAAAATCATATTTTCTATCTAAATACTTTTTCTGGGATTTTTCAGAATTTATCAAAATCCGGCCAACCCGGTGTAGACCGATATTGACGGTTGACTTTAGGATTTTTATTTTGAAAATGGGATTGAATTTCTAAAAACCGATTTCACCAAAAATCTTTATATAATATTTATTATTTTTGAGAATTTTTGAAAAGCTTTCCGAGTTACTTTATTTTTCGGGCTTTTCTTAAGTTTTCGGTGTTTTCCCAGATAACGGAATTTTATCCAGATATTTTACTCTTTTTCCATTTTTCTCTTTCCTCGCTAAACACGAGTTCCACCAACTCGGATTCAGCTTTTAATGCAGAGATCCTCTCCTTACTGCATTTAATGCATTTCAGATCAACTTTAAGTCTTATCACCATACTTTTTGTCCTTTCTGTTAAAAAGCAGATCTCGCGTTTTCCCCTCATGGACGCGGCTTTTAATCTCCGCGTCCAATTCTTTTGGCCTGGACGCAGCCATTCTTTTGGTGAGACGCAGGTCTCATTTTGGGGTTTTGTGGGGTGGCATTATATTATAATATTTTCCCTTTATATATATAACCACCCCCCTTTTTCTCTTCCTTCTCTTCATTTCTTTTTCTTTCTTCTTCCTTGGTTCCAACAGAGAACGCACCAGCAGCCATGGCCCTCCTTTGGCCAGCCACACTCCCATCTTTTCCACTCACCATCTCCACCATTTCCACCCCAAATTCCACCACCTCTTTCTCCTCCATCTACTCCTCCATTCCAACAACAACAATAACAACTTCACCACCTTCTTCTTCCTCTTTTCTCCACCATGAACCCATTAACCTCCATAACTTCTCTACCATCTCTATCACCACATACTCCACCTTGGCCACCAACGATCATGTCATCTTCCTCTCCTCGTCGTGCTCTTTCCGACGAGCTATAGCTTCGTTCTCCGAATCCTCGTTTCCAAAACTCCATTTTCACCTTATGAACTACACTTGCACCCCACAATTTGCTTGGGCTTGGGCTTGGCTTACCGGATTCCGGCCACCTCCGGCCGCCGCCGGCGACCACCGGCCATGGCCGGCTACCACCCCATCATCTTCTCAAGGGCCGGCCACCTCCATTGGATTGGGGCCGAGCTCTTCTTCATCGGTAACATCTCCGATGATTATTCCGGTAATCGTTCACGATTATTCCGGTAATCATTACGGTGACGATTACAACGACAACCTCCAACATCACCTTCAACATCACCTCCTTTTTATTACTCCATCAAAATCCAACTCCTTCACCAAATAACACCACCACCAAAGCAATCACCTTTCCCTTCCTCTCTCCCTCTGTATATTGCTAACGCGGATCTCTCTCCCGCGTCCAGGCAATTCCTAACGCGAGTCTTCGCGTTCTTGGCATCTGTTTAACGCGGCCTACGCATTCTTGTATCAACGCGGCGCGGAGCTCATGCCCACGTCTGTGTTCTTCTTGTGTCAACGCGACGTGGAGTTCATGCTCGCGTCTGCGTTCTCCTCGCGTCCTGACTTGAACGCAGGTCTCGAACCTCGCGTTTGTGGCATTTATGCAACGCGAACCCCGCGTCTGCGACCCCTGCGTCTCCCTGTGCACTCCCTCCTCCCATATACTTCTCTCTCTAGCTCTCACATTCTCTCTCCTCTCTCTTTCCTTCTCTCTCTTGACTTCCTCTTCTCTCTATCACTTTCTCCCTAACGCATTGACGCGTTGATTTCCTGGATTCTGGAGATCGGGGATTTCACTATATTTTCGAGACTTAGGTGAGTGTCCTCGCCTCCATTTGGGTTTCCCCGCTTCGTCGGGTCGACATGTATTTTATTCCATGTTTTCATGTATTATGTATTGGGCTGAGTCCCTGTATTTGTGTATGGCCGAGTGCCAATGACTGGACCCTTCAGCCTCCGGTCTCTCACTATCTCGAAAGAGACGTGATTGGGATCGTCAGGTATCTCTGGACCCTTCAGCCTCCGGTTTCTCACTATCTCGAAAGAGACGTCATTGGGACCGTCAATTTCTTAGTCCGCCTGGTTATCATGATCAGCGTTCAGCGCTTTACCACTAGATTCGTCTAGGCGGGATGCTGCCGGATTTTCTACTCGCACTTTAAGCCGAGTTGTCCCGGTAACCTTGCCAGACGCTCCAGTGTTAAATACTGTTTGCTGTCTGTACACTCCAGCTTGCTCAGCTTCGCTTGATTGTGCTCAGCTACTATTCTATCACTTGCCATGTATTTACCTGATATGTTAACACTTGCCATGCCATTACTTCATACCTGTCATTTACATGCTACTATTTAACACTTGTTTGTACCACCTGACAACTGATGTGTCATCACCTAACACCAGACATGATACTACTTGGCAATGCCCCTTGTCATGACATGACTTGCACCGGACTAATATCAATCTCTTGACATGACTTGTCACCTGCCAAATACCATCCCCCTGTCATGCTATCACTTGACACCCGGCATGATATACTTGACTTGTGAATATCATATTTACGGGAATACTATACTTGTTATCCTGCATTACATGCAGTGACTTGAATACTATACTTGTTATCCTGTATTATATATACAGTGACCTGAATCTATAGTACTCATGTACTCCTGAATTCCTGATCATGTCTTGCACCTGCTATTCCCATAAATTGATAATTACATGATAAATCATAAAAAGGAACAACTTGCACCCGGTTTAGGGGAAACTGATGGGCCCTGATTAATCATGTTTATGGTGGTCTTATCGAGCCGCACGTGGCCACATACTTGAGGGATCACCTGGCGGCCACCAGGGATTCCGTGGGGTGTGCTGGCACCCCTACTCCTGATTATTCCTACCGGGTATGCACATGACCTAGGCCTATTTCTATGGGATCTGCGATACTCTATTCCTGTTCGGGCGTAAATAAGTCCCGGTACCTAGCGGTACGTTCCGGCTCAGCACCGGATACTCATGAACCGTTGTCCCGGGCATGTACGGGGCCCATCCGAAACATGATTCATCGATCTTTATCAGTTTCCAAATAACTTGCTCTATAAGTTGTGAGTGGAAGTATGTGGAATGGGACGCATACTGAAACCTACAACTTAGACGACGCCAATTATAATAATATGCTAATATGAAACTGTTGTGTTGTTTTGTAATCCGGGTTGTATGCGCTTGGATTACGGTGACATGTGATAAAGGTATATAGATGAGGGTTTCCTTGTTTGGATTATTCCTTCGATGTACTAGTCTCATGGAGCCGTGACCTAAGCTTGTACGATCGGTTTTGCTTGTAATCGGCTTTAATCGGTTTTATCGATTTTTATCGGTTTTATGTTAGTTTGGAGATAACTGGTGTTGCCCTATCTACTTTACTTCTCATCTCTTTACCTTCTATTATCTTATCATATCATGAGTAGTTCCTGCTTGATATCACTTGTTTTATATCTACTTGCTCCTGCATGCTTACCTATGCTTGCCACTTGGCATTCGTATCACCACTCGCCTGGGGAGTTTTATCTGACTCCCCTGGATCCTCATGTCCAGGTCCTGGAGCTTGGAGCATATCGAAGCTTGGAGCGTGTGGAGTCCCCCAGTTGTTGATCAGAGTGGCGCAGCTGAAGCGTGGATCCCCAGCAGGCCATCTGAAGCTTTATCCTTCCAGGCCCCCTGTGCGCCTCTCGAGTTTTCCTTTTGTAAACTCGTGAGTGCCTGTGTACTGTTCATACTTGTACATCTCTTTGTAATCTCGCAATTGCGCATATCAGTAATGTAATATTCATGTAATATTGGATCACCTCTGGTGATAACTTTGTAATTGTACTCATATGTTGGAAGGTATAATGCACCACTTGCTTCCGTACTCTGATTCTTGCCTGTACTGATGCTTAGCGTATATACGTGAGGGTATTTCTGACCTGCGTATATACGTCGCAGTAACATCTCCGTACCCGCCGGATCGGGGCGTTACATATATATATATATATATATATATATATATATATATATATATATATATATATATATATATATATATATATATATATATATATATATATATATATATATGCGGGTCTACACGCTTGTTTATGCGTGTATATTGTGGAGTGTATACGTGTATGAGGGTATATTTGTGTGAGTTCATGTGTTTGGTTGCGTGTTGCAGCGTTTCAAACCCATTTGGTGAGGTCCGAACCCAGCTACAGGAGACCCGGATCCGATCCAGATTCGTGCCGTTGTGGACCCGATACACAGGCGATTCGAAAACCGACCAATGAAACAATCCATAGATCAGTACCGGTTCGTGCAGTGAAGACCAGATGGCGATTTGATTCCAAAACCCCGTCATTTCATGTAAGTGTTCTTTTCCTCCTTCAGTTAAACAAGAATTTTTGATAAATGATTTTATTTTGTAATTATTCTACTAAAACTTACAAATGATATTGTGAGTGGTTGTTTTGAGCTTTCCTCTATTATTAAATTGGTCATGAGTGATCATCTTATTTGCTTTCTTTAATGCATATGGTATTGTTATGATTTCATGCGAGCGTGTTATTACTCTGTTCTTTAATAGATATTATTTTTATATCTAAATAATGGTTCATGATGATTTACACCCGTTAATTATTGTTCACGTCCACATATGTATATATACGGTCTTGTGAATGTATTTATCTCCCTTAAATAAATCTTGTATATTATTCTTGATCCTGGACATTATGACACCCCTTAAAAACTTGACAGATTATACATAACATCTACCTGATAACTATTGAATTCATATTATTAAAAGTTATTGGGAAAATATTGTCAGACTGTAACACTTTCATTGTTCTATTATTCTACCGTTTACACGGTAATATTATTCACACTGTTATTGTTACATTGATATTGTTATTGTCACCGTATCATCCCAGTAATCGAAATAACATGGATATTAATTGTTATAAATGATAATGTAAATTGACAACTTATACTGGGATTGGAGAAATTGATGGAGGAGACATCGTCTGTATTTTGGGTGGACCTAGGACTCAAGTTGCGCAGCCGACTGAGGGTTCTACTGCAGGGTTCCTGGGGGATGACTGACATCCCATCTGTACTGTTATTATTCCACTGTTCATACAGTGAGATTACTGTTACTATTACTGAGTACCTAGCGGTACGGCCTAGTTCAGCGCCAGAAAACTGAGGCCGTGGTCCCGGGTATGTACGGGACCCACCTAAAACATGGATAATGTCTCCAACCAATCAGTTTCAATAACTTAGGACCCTATTTGACACGTGTAGTAGGCGTAGTATGAGATGCGTTTATTACAGGTGACAATTGGTGTTTGCTAATATAATAAATGATAATGAACTGTTAATGCATTGTGACTGACCGTGATCACCGACTGTATGTATATATATCTAGGTTAGACATATGATTGTACACATGACCAGATTTGTATACCAGACTAGTGACATATGTTAGGTTACACATTTTGACATTAGTGGGTTTCTTTTATCATGATACCTGTTATATATCGTTCATAACCTTGTTCTTTATTTTGGTTATTCTGTTATCTTTTATTTCAGTTACCATGTCGTTATTGCTTATATTGTTTTTATGCACGAGCATCTTTTCCTTTACACGCACACTCATTAGGTCGCTTCTGACGACCCTGGATTCGCACGTTCAGGGTATTAGACATCTTCTTATATTGTTCAGGTGTTCGTTGAGCTCGTAAGCTTCGCGAAGAGCTGGATTCTCTCTCTTTTGATTTTGGTATTCTTTCCTTCCTTTATTTCTATATTGATTTCATGTATATCGGATTCAGTCTTTATTCCAGTCCTTTTATATGATATCATGCGTGGGTGTTTATATGTATTATTGCAGTGATTGTTAATATTATGGTTTAGATTTATAGCTTGTTCAGGTTACTTTAGGCTTAACGTGTATACGTGGGATATTTTCCTCACATATACACGTCGTCGACTCTCGTCGCGACTCTGTTTCCATGTATTTTGGGAAGCGGGCGTGACAAGGCAATTAGACCACCACCTTGAGGTGATTTTTTCTTCCCTCTCTATTTGATCATGCATAATTACATTCACGATGCATTGAGGACAATGCATGAGCTAAGTGTGGGGGTGGGTCTACTAACATAGAGTTTTTAGATTTTCTTTCTTTTTCACTTCTTTTAAGTTATTCTTTAGAAATTTTCCTTTTCTATAGGAATTTTTCTTTTCTTAAAAACTTTTTGAAATAAGAGACAAAGTTTTGATCTATTTTTAAGAAATTAGGATGATCTTAGAAATTAAGGAAGCCTTAATTATGACATCTTAAAATAATAGAAATAATAGATCTTGTTTAAGATTATAGGTTAAGTAAGAGAGACTGAAGAGATAATTTTATCTTGAATTTTTTTTGTCTTAAGAGTATGCACTTCACACTAACACAATTTTTAGGATAGAAATAAAGACCTCAAATGCCATAAAGAAAATAAAAAGAAAAAAATATATGATATATATGAATAAAAAAAATAACTTAAAAAACTGGATAACTATGCCTCAAGAAGCATAATATTTACGCCTAACGGTGGTCAAAAGAAACAAATAATCCCTCTTAGTTTTGTGGCCTTATTTACTCGAGTCCTTAAACTCGAGGGATATTTTCTCATCGGTGCCTTAAGACCGTATGGTGAGAGAGTCATCGGCTAAAGACTCACTGCCCGGGTAAACTAGAAAGCCTAAGAAAACCAAGAATATATATATATATATATATATATATATATATATATATATATATATATATATATATATATATATATGGCATGATAGTTGGAGTTGAAATCTCAAAAATCTTTACTTACGAAGTGCATATTATCTAGGTTTTATAAAGGATAAAATATTCAATCTAATTTTGAATTCTTACCTTAATTAATGACAAGATCTTGCTTCTAGACTAAGTTTAAGGAAGAATAATTTTGGTGGACTTATGACCTTAGATCGGTTAAATTTTTGTAAAAATATTTCAAAAACTTGTCTCTCCTTCAAAATGCGTTTTCAAAACACTAACATTGTCTTCTTTTTTTATGAATTTTATGGGTGCAATCCGCTGAAAATTCTCAGGAGACAAAACTCCTCCTCTAGGGGCAACCTAGATGTTTAATGGCTTGTTACACGCGCTCAGTGCAATCGCGTCACCTGCAAAAGTGGTATAATAACATTTTTAGTTTAGTTTTTTTTTCTTATTTTGCTAAGGACGAGCAAAGATAAGTGTAGGGTGTGATTAGTCTTCGATATTTCATCATTACATCTCATTTTCCTACCGATTAATGAATAAAATGATGCTTCTCACCTGTAGTTTGGTCTATTTTGTAGATAATTAAGAGTTCAAGGGCAAAGATGGAATAAGAGCCTAATTAAACCAAATTTTGGTAATTAAATCTCATTACTTGGAGGTCAAGCTAAAGAGTTTATAGAGAGTACATTGGATTCAGAAGTTGGGCGTGAATTTGAAGAAAACCAGATCTAAATACCCAAAATCCAAGACCATCTAGAAGATCCTCATAGCTGGATGAAGCCACAGAGCGAAATCAGGGACCTGGATCCCTAGTATTGCCGTGGAAGCACGACAAAAGCCGCGTTTCCATGCCAATCTTATGGGCCCACGCATCGATCTTTTGGCACGTGGTCTCGTGTCGACTTCCAGATGCTTCTTCTAACCTACAAATACTGCAAGGTTTGGCCAGAAACGAGGGGCGAGAGCTATAGGCTAGGTTTCTCTCTTTTAGTTGTAGAATAGGATTTTCTTCTTTTTTTTTATTTTGTATTTTCATTATAGTTTAGATCTTGTGGTAAGGCTGTAATGATTCAGAGAGAGATAGAGAGATATTAATGTAATAAATAGCGACAATCTATGTAAATGTGTCTCCTATCTTCTCTATTGTAATCTTCTCCATCTTCTACATGATGCTTAGCTAGTTTTTTTTCTCATGGCAAGCTAACTACTAACCACTAACTAGCTAACAACTTACTTGATAATCCACATGAATCTAATAGCATCTACAAGGCCTTACTCTTGCAAGAGCCATTGACAGCTCATGATGATGGATTCTAACATTCTAACTTTCTAACATCTAACCACTAACAAGCTAACTTGCAATATCTTCTTTATTTCATACTTACCTTTAATTGGTTTTGATGATTTAGTAGTAACTTGCATTTTGATTGTGTGGAATAGATGTGTTTGAATGTGGAAGAACAATCTTATGAGCCATGCTTTGTATCGTCTCAGCCAAGGACTAGTGATGGCCAAGGATCCATGTGAAGCAACTATCACTAAAAGGTTAGAATAGTTAGTAGAGTAATTAGTAGTTAGTAGCCATACGTTTTCTTTCATAGTTTTTCTCATTCTTTTTATCTTGTTTTAAAAATCAATCTCAAAACCCTTTTATCAATTTTCTTATAGTTGTTTCACCACCTTCTTTATTCACCTTTGTTTTCATCTTCTTCACCACAAAGTTTATCTTCTTTTCCATTTTATTTTCCAAATTACTTTTCAGATCACTTCACTTTCTTCTTCATTTTTTACTTCGTTCTTTTATATTACTGACTCCGCAAACTACTTCTCTTTTATTTTTACATCGCCAATTTCATCGCCTTCTCCACCTATCACTTCTGAATTTCTCTTTTCCTTTTCTCATTCTTTAACCAAAGAAAAACTTGTTAACATAACACGTGAATAAGAACCGCTAATGCTTCTATCACCTCCCGTCCTTGTGGATTCGACCCATTGAGCTAATGCTATAACGGAAGTATCTAAGGAATATTAGTATCCACACTTTTACATTGATTTCAAAATACATATTTTTAGGTGCTGGTTCCGCCCCGATCAACCACCCCCAACTCCGATGAGCCCCCTTCTCCTCCTTCTCTCTCTTTTTCTTCTTCTTTTTTCTTTTTCTTTTTCATTTTTTCTTCTCTTTCTTCTCTTTTTCTCCTCCTCCTCCTCCTCTTCTTCTTCTTTCTCCCTATCTCCTCAAATCCATCAGCGCCTCTCCCCGACGACCGCCGACTCCCCCTCTCTCTTTCCCTCTTTCTCTTTTCTTTTTCTTCTTCCTTTTCTTCTTCTTCTTCTTCTTCTTTTTTTATCTTTCTTTTTTTCCTTTCTCCCCCCTCTGGTCACAGCTGCCTGCAACCTTATGGCCTCCGCGTCGCTCTGGCCGGCCCTCCTCTCCCCCTGTCTCTTTTCTCTCTCCGATCTCACATCCTCTCTCTTTCTTTCTCTCTTTCTCCTCTCTTTTCTCTCACTATCTCTTCTCTCTCTCCTCCATCTTTCTCCTCTGTCTGAGGACCGCCAGCAGCCAGGACCACCGCCGGCCACCTCTGGCCGGCCAGGCCGGCCACTACTCCCCCTCTCTTCTTCTCTCTCTCTCTCCTAGTCTCCCTCTTTCTCTCTCCTAAAAATTCTCTCTCTCTCTCTTACTCTCTCTTCTTTCTCTCTAAATCTCTCTCTACAAAAATCTCTCTCTCCCCCTAGGTAATGGTGGGTGGAGCTATGCCTATGCGCATCTGCATGTGATATTTTAGAGTCCAGGATTTTTTGTTGCATTTTGTGGATTTAGGTGAGCGTCCTCGCCTTCTTATTAGGTGTCCCTGCTTCGACGAGTTGACTATATTTTGGAAAACATTTGTATTTTATTCCCCTGCAATGTAAATTGTATGTGTAACTGTATTTGTATGTGTCCGAGTTCCCAGGATTGTACATGTATTATACCTGTGATGAATGTTTGTACTATAGTAGTTTATTTCCTGTACACATACCATGCTTGCAATATATTTTTTTATTGCTTTATATTATGTGTGGCTGGCCTTTCATGGTCCTTTAGCTTCTAGGCTCTACATTCAGCCTCCGGGCTTTACCACTCCACGGTAGTCTAGTCATTATCACGTTTATATGTGTGCTCGCGTGATACTAACATCTCGTGCAAGTACCTACTCGGCCTCTGGGCCAACTCACTTCCCGAGCTACCCAATAAGAATTGGCCTTGCACCCTTTAGGTTTTGTGGTAGCTGAGAGTGCACTCAGACCGTCAGGTCTTTTAACTCTGTCACTAGGCGAGCCTAGTGCTCAACGCTCTATCGCTAACTCCGTCCGAGTGTAGTTATGTCGTGAGCGATTGTTGTACGTTATTGTGGCTTCGTCACGAGCAGTAACTACACCGAGCGTGATAGCGTCTACGTTGTACGCTAGCCTCACTCCAGCTTTTCTAGCTTTGCTTGTTTGATCGCTAGCCATTATTGCCTGTCATGTTCTGTTATCTTATTTGTGTGTAGTTTGGTGCTAATACTCCTGCAGGTACCTACTCGATTTCTGGCCCTTCAACCCTTATGAGCTTTTCACCCACTTTCTCGAAGGTGGAGTGTGTTCAAATTGTCAGGCCTTTTAGCTACGCCTGGTAGGCGGACCTAGCGCTTAGCACTTTACTGCTAACTCTGTCCGAGTGTAGTTACACCGTGAGCTCGGCTTTGCCACGCGCGGTAGTATAACGTACATACGCTCACTCCATCATGTGCGTTTAGCAGTACTGCGAGCAGTAACCACGCCGAATGTAATGACGCCTAGCGTTGTACGTTAGCTTCACTCCAGCAGACTCGGCTCGGCTTGGATGTACGCTTTCTTGCATGCCCTCCTGTCTACTTGATAATTCAACTATTATTCTTTTCATAATGGTTGTGAAGAGTTTGAAACCATTACTTATACTATTTTTCCTAAATGTATCATTTTTTGTATTTGTACCGATCTTCTGTATCAGTACCATTTTCCTGTATTTGTACCGATCTCCTGTATCAGTACTGTTTTCTTGTATTGAGATATACGATAGTGATATTTACTGTGCTTATTACTCGACATGTTACTGCTTGCCACCTGACTCCTGCATACTATCACCTTACACATGTTTGATACACTTATCACCTGCCACCTGATATATTTTGACTTATGACTATCATATTTTAGAAATCTTGTCTTCCTATCCTTTATTATATATAGTGACCTGTATTTCAAGTACTTATGTACTCTTGCTACTCTTGCAACTCCTGAACTTATCCTGCTCATGTTATTCCTGTAATATGATAATTACATAATAATAAGTTATAAAAAGACCAACCTACATCGGGTAAGGGAAAACTGATGGATTTCAAGTGGTGAATATATTTACAGTGGTATTAGTTATGTCGTGCAACTAAAACTTTCAGATTTACCTGAGGACCTCTAACAACAACGCCAAAATTTGATCGGGAGAAAATCGTGCACAAAAAGTATCGTTTTGAAATTAGAAATTAAAGTGTGTGCGCTTTGGCTTCCTTGATACTTCTGTTATAGCATAAAGGCTAAACGGGTCGAATCCACAGGGACGGGAAGTGATGGAAACTTTACTGGTATGTACACGTGTGTGTTAACGATTCTTTTATGTTTCAAAGAATGAAAGGAAAAGAAAGCAAAGAATGAAAAGAGAAGGATACGAGGAAAACAAAGAAGTAAGAATCATAGAAAAGAATATATTTGTGATTGTTATAATTATTTTTAAAACAAAGTAAAATAGGAATAAAACTCATAGCTACTAACTACTAATAGCTCCACTAACCATGCTAACTTCTTAGTGATACTTGCCTCACATGTATCCTTGACCATCACTGGTCCTTGATTCAAGAGCGTTTCGAAGCATGACCCATAAGATAACTCATCACATCCAAACTTAACAAACAAGTGCAAGCTACACTTAAACCATCAAAACTAAATAAGAGCAAGCATGGAATAATGTAATGTTAGCTTGTTAGAGAGTTAGGATGTTAGAGGGTTAGAATCCATCATCATGAGCCATCAATGGCTCTTGCAAGAGCAAAGTCAAGTAGAGGCTATTATATTCATGAGGATTATCAAGTAAGGAGTTAGCAAGTTAGTGGTTAGCAGTTAGTTGTCATGAGAGAAAATTAGCTAAGCATGTAAAAGGAGTTAGAGAGAAAAAATAAGAAGAGATAATGAGAGAAGCTTTCATTGAGTGTCACCCTCCATTATAAACATTCTTACTTTCATCCTATGTACTACTATCTTCCCTATTACATGATCTACAAGAAATAAAAAATACAAAAGAAGGAAAAAAAACTAACTTAAACTAAAGAAAAGAAACAACCCTAAAAACTGTTTTACTTAAGCTCTGAAAATCTCATGATATTTATAGGCAAAAAGGGCACCAGGAGGGTGTCACAAGGGCCGCGCGTCGAGGGTACGACCGCAGAAACGCGACCAGGGTCGCGTTTCTGTGACCGTTGTAGCGCCACGCGCGCGGCGCCTCTGCCACACACTGTTGTTTTGTCCGCCTGTCGGTATACGCTGCTGGTTTCTGGATATGTGTATCCTGTTTTGCCAGATCCTCCTTCCAAAGTCAATATCTATTCTTATAGGCTTTAAATCACCAAATAAATGGGATTTATAGGCTTCTTCTTTATTCCACACCATGGACGTAGGAACATACAAGAGAGGTGTTATTAATAGAATTTAATATTGAATAATTTTGAAGATGTGGTATGAAATATACAATTTTAGAGACTAATCACACGCCCACACTTATCTTTTGCTCGTCCCAAGAAAAACAGAAAAGCTAACTAAGAAGATTATTATACCACTTTTATAGGTGACGCGATTGCACTGAGCATGTGCAATAAGCCGTTAAACCTCTAGGTTTTCCTTTGAGGAGGAGTTTTGTCTCCTAAGAGTTTTCAGTAGATTACACCCACAAAATTCATAAAGAAATAAATCAAATGTTAGTATTTTGAAAATGCATTTTGAAGTAGAGAAAAGTGCTAAAATATTTTTGCGAAAAGTTAAGGAATCTAAGGTCATATGTTAACTAGAAATTATTCTTCCTTAAACTAAGTCTAAATGCAAAATCTTGTTATAAATTAAATGTAAGAATTTAAAATTAAATCGATTTTTGATCTTTCATAAAAAATGCACTTTGTGAACTGTGAAGATTTTTGGGATATTGACTCTAACTTTCATGCCATTTATTTGTATATATTTATTTTTTTCTCTTCTCTTAGTTTTCTTAGGCTTTCTTATTTATCCGGGTAGTGAGTCTTTAGCCCGTGACTCCTAAACCAGATAGTTTTAGGGCACCAGATGAGAAAACATCCCTCGGGCTTAAGGACTCGAGTAAACAAGGCCATAAAATTAAAGGGGATTATTTTATTTTTTTTTACCATTTTAGGCGTGAATAATCATGCTTCCTAAGGCATAACTACCCAGCTTTATAAGTGATTTTATCGTCATCATTTTTATATATATTTTTTTATGACATTTTCAGTCTTTGTTTCAATCTCAAAAATTGTGTAAGTGTGAAGTGCATATATTTAAGGCAAAAAATTCAAAATCAAATTATCTTTCCAATCTTACTTTTTTATCCTAAAATTTAAACAAGATCTATTATTTTGACTCGGTTTAAGAATTCTTAATTTTAGGTCTTCTTAATTCCTAAGATCCTCTTAACTTTCTTAAAAATAAATCAAAACTATTTCTCTTATTTTAAAAAATTTTATAAAAAGGAAAGAAAAGAGTTTCTATACAAAAGAAAAATCTAAAAATTTTCTAAAAAGAAGTGTAAAAGAAAGAAAATTTAAAACTAACTATGTTAATAAATCCTCTCCCACGCTTATCTTATGCATTGTCCTCAATGCAACGTGAATGTGTATATACATGAAACAAAATAGGGAAGAAAAAATTACCTGAGGGTGGTGGTTCCGATAGTGGTCTAATTTGTCCACAAAATGTGGCCCAATCGAAATATTATGGATATCGAAGAAACCAACTAGTGATCTCTCTAATATGACCCATTAAAATATTATAGAACTGTATGATCTTATTGAAAAAATTACCACCAGCCAATTTTCAATTTTCAAAAATAATTACTGAGTCATTTTGTTCAACATCCTTGTCCAACAATAAAGTGTGATTTTGGGAGATGATTAATTTGGGCTCAAATAGATTAAGAACTAATACCGTCTTGAAAATGTGGCTTAGATCAAGTCAAGATTCAAAAGTTAGAGTTAAAGTTGGTTCAAAAATGGAGTCCAAAGTAAAGAATTGATGTTCACACACTTTCCCCATCAGTGAAGTATGATCATAAGATATTGGTGATTCTATTTCACGGTGAACTGGTACAGAATTCAAGTTGACTCCAGAATATGAAAAAATTCTGGTAAAGATACTGGAGTCATTATTGAATCAAAAAGTGAAATGAAATTATCAACATGAGGTTCAGGATCACATTCATGTGCAAGTTCAATTTTGAGAAAAAGATAACTTGCTAAAATGTCAAGGTGGTACTCAAAATTTTGAATGAGTTCGAATGGATGTAATGAAATTAAATCTTGATTTTCAAAATAATATGATTCTTGGGTCCAATCGATAGAGTTTGGAATATAAGGATTGGTCAAAGGTTGACAAAAAAGACTTTCCTCATTTTCATTGATCAATTCACTCATTATTGAGTCTAACCTATTGATAAGCCGGGTAACATAATTTGAGTCTGAATCATGTCTTTCATACTCTTTGTAATTGGTTCTTCTTGAAAATGTGAGTATGGAAGTTGGTTTCAGAAATTATGGTGAAGTCGTGAGTCTATTAGATTTTGCAATTGTTGCTCGGACTCTTGCAAGAGTTCCATATTCATTTTCAGGATGGATGGTTATTTATTTTGAATCGGTGCAACTAGAAAAGATGTGTATGACTTTGAAATTTGGTTGAGATAATGAATTTAACATATTTTAAAATTGTTGCGTTGTTTCACAAAATACTTCCAAACTCTTTTCTAACTCAGATTTTTCTTCAATTTGATGCTCTAGAAATGGAGTATATGGAGTTTGATGCAGGAAGGATTGTGAATTGAGCAAATTTTAAATTTGTTATTGGGACTCAAGCATGGCTTCCATACTCCTTTCCAAATCAGATTTTTCTTCAGAGGGTGGTTCTGGAAAAGGAGTATAGTAAGAAAAATTGAGGATGAATATTGCAAAAAGTATGGATAAGGTGGTTAAAATTTGACTCGTGGGAGTTGAATCTCCATGAACTCTATGAAGAGTAGAAATTATTTTGAAAATCTTGGCTATAGGATTGGGGGCATGGGTCATATTGAGTCAGATAATCTCAGTCTGGCCTATATGGTTGTTTCATGTTGTACATAGCCGGATTAGAGTTATCCGAGTCAAATAAGATCGAGGTGAAATATGGATTCATATTAGGATTAAAAAAATTGTTGTCGTTGAAATCTATATCACAATTTACAAAAAAGAAAACAAACAAACAAACAAACAAATAAAGAAAAAGAAAAAGAAAAAGAAAAAGAAAAGAAAAAGAAAATAAGCTTATGCTAGAGTTGACTTAGAGGTAACGACTCCTAACTGGTTAGATTGTCCATGAGGAATACCTTGTAGAAATTTGATCAGTTAGGTAGAGGAAAGACTAGTGGGAGGATTTCGTGCTGAGCAACGGGCCTAATTATGCTAAACCACTGTTCTTTGAGGTTTCGCCTCTCAATCCCCAACCTTTGACGCCGATTTGATAAGAGTCAAACTCTAACAACTTCCCCCTTAGGTCAATCTCTTAAATGAGTCTGAGATGTCCCTATGGGCCAATGTCTAGCAAGTTTTATTTAGGCTTGGGTTATGTGAGTAGGGAGGTGGTTTTTGGGCTAAGGAAGAGTAATGACTTCCCCACCTCATCTTGTATTGGGTTTTGCCCTTAAGTTCAATTCGTGCAAGTGTGCAATATAGAAAAGAATGAACGCACAAACTGAGTAAATCACCCACGTGTTTGTCCTATGCTATATGCAATGCCATATATACACCTCGGTCCAGATCACAACAACAGAAGAATAAAATGCAGTATATTGGAATAAAAATTGACACGTGCCTAGATGCAAATGTCTACACTATTTTAAAACATCCAATTACCATATTTTAGTTCTTAAAATTATTACAGTACACATGTAATATAAATAAAAACTAGCAGCAGAATATAGCAATATACAATAATTTATTCAACCACACAGAAGCAAGTGCGGACTTCTATAATACTAAAAATTTGACCTGCATACCAAAAACAAAGAAAAAAGTTAACAAAAATATGAGATCAAACCGTTCCCATCCTCGACAATGACGCCAAAATTTGATCGGGGAAAAATCATGCACAAAAGATGTCATTTTGAAATTAGAAATTAAAGTGTGTGATTTGGCTTCCTTGATACTTCCGTTATAGCATAGAAGCTAAACGGTTTAAATCCACAAGGACAGGAAGCGATGGAAGCTTTACCAGTATGTTCACGTGTATGTTAACGATTCTTTTATATTTTAAAGAATGAAAATAAAAGAAAACAAAAAATGAAAAGAGAAGGATACGGTGAAAACAAAGAAGTGAGAAGCATAGAAAAGAGTGTATTTTTGATTTTTATAGTTACTTTTAAAATTAAGTAAAAAGAAAAGAAAACTCATGGCTACTAACTACTAATGGCTCCACTAACCATGCTAACCTCGTAGTAATAGTTGCCTCATAGTATCCTTGACCATCACTAGTCCGTAATTCAAGAGCGTTTCAAAGCATGACCCATAAGATAACTCATCACATCCAAACTCAACAAACAAGTGCAAGCTACACTTAAACCATCAAAACTAAATAGAGCAAGCATGAAAAAAAGTAATGTTAGATTGTTAGAGAGTTAGAATGTTAGAGTGTTAGAATTCATCATCATGAGCCCTCAATGGCTCTTGTAAGAGCAAGGCCAAGTAAAGGCTATTAGATTCATGTGGATTATCAAGTAAGGAGATAGCAAGTTAGTGGTTAGTAGTTAGTTGCCATGAGAGAAAATTAGCTAAGCATGTAAAAGGAGCTAGAGAGAAGAAAACAAGGAGAGATAAAAAGAGAATCTTTGATAGAGTGTCACCCTCCATTACAAACACTCTTACTTTCATCTTATGTACTACTCTTTTCCCTATTACATGATGTACAAGAAATGAATAATACAAAAGAGGAGGAAGAAGAACAACTAACCTAAACTAAAGAAAATAAACAACCCTAAAAACTACACTAAAAACTCTTTTCCTTGAGCTCTAGAAATCCCAGGGTATTTATGGGCAAAAAGGGGCACCAGGGGGTGTCACAAGGGATGCACGACTCCACGGTATGGCCACGGAAACACAGCTAGGGCCGTATTTCCGCGGCTAGGGCCGTATTTCCGTGGCTGTACTAGCGCCATGCGCGGCACCTTCTGCCATACGCTGTCAGTTTGTCCCCCTTTTGGTATATGCTACTGGTTTCTGGATATGTGCATCCGGTTTTGACAGATCCTCCTTTCAAAGTCTATGGCTATTCTTATAGGCTAATCACCAAATAAATGAGATTTTTGGGCTTCTTTTTCATTCCACACTATGGACCTAGGAACATATAAGAGAGGTGTTACTAACAGAATTTAATATTAAATAAATGTGAAGATGTGGTATAAAATATACAATTTTAGAGACTAATTAGTGTCCAAGGGAAGCGCTCTCTCCCTACCTCTTGTTGCATTTCTGAATGGGCAATACAATAAGACCCACCTCCTATTTGCCTAGCGGCAGGTTCCGGGTCAACACTGGAGTATCCTGGAGCGTGATCCCGGGTATGTACGGGACCCATTATAAACATAACTCATTAGTTTCATCATTAGTTTTCAATAACAACCTCGACTTACTAATGTATGTGAGAAAGAACGTACGTCTGTACACATACTTAGATAAATGGGTCAGACGAGTAATAATAATAAGATGCTAATCAATAATTCTTCGTGTTGTTTTGCAATTCGAGTTGTATATACTCAGATTATGGCGAAGTGAGGCATAAGGTATATAGATGAGAATTTTCTTGTTTGAATTATTTCTTCGACGTACTTGCCTCATGAAGTCATAAACTGACCTTATACAACTGGTTTTGTCACTTCTGTACATCTCATCATTTGATGCCTCATTCATGTCGGGTATGCATGCTCACGACATGGTTTTCAATACATGCTCTTTGATCTAGATTTTTTAATACATGTGTGCTTATCCCTACACACCACTTGGCTCTTGCCTCATCACTCATTGGGGAGTTCTAACTCCCCTAGACCTACATGTTTAGATCATAGAGCTTAGACATTGGTGGACTTCCTAGTGATCAGAGTTGCACAGCGATAGCATCATGAATCAGCAGTAGACCAGTCCGAGGCCTTATCCTTTCAGGCCCCTTACTCGGCTCTAGAGTTTTCCTTCTGTGACTTATGAGCACCTTTTTGTACTGTTCATAATTGTATGTCTATTTGTATTCTCGCATTTGTGCCTATCGATGATAATATTCTTGTAATATAGTGTCACATCCGGTGATAACTTTGTAATTGTATTCATATATTGGAATGTATAATGCACCATGTACTTTCGTACTTCGATTCTTGTATGTCCTGATGCTTAGCGTATATATGTGAGAGTATTTTTAACCTACGTATATACGTCATAGTAACGTCTTTGTACCGCGGAATTGTGGCGTTATACACTATCAACAGATATAATGCGATTTTAAAGTTTATTCTTGTTGACAAGAAACTTGATGTCAATATGCTTCAACTTTGTTGAACTCTTGTCACTATTACATTAGAGCTTTGTAGCTCCATTATCACAGTATAGCTGTAATGGCCTTTCGAATAAATCCACCATCTTCTTGCAATGAGGAAAATGTAACCTTAAGTGAACTTTCTATTATCGACACATTCAACATAATCTGAATCTTTTTATCCAACCAGCTGCAACTGATCAAATTTCCTGTAGATAAGCATGTAGTCCTTGATCGTTTGTATATGTCATGTTATCTTCTTAGCAGTCTTCTAATGATTAATCCCAGAATTGATAAGGTATTTGTCAAGTTTTCCAATGATAAATGCTATGTCAGGACGAGTACAAACTTGAGCATACATCAGACTTCAACTGCCGATGCATATGGAATGTCTTTCATTTGCTCTTGCTATCGGTTGTTCTTGAGACATTGGAGCAGACTTAACTTATCTTCCTAGAGAAATTCTTCATGCCATACCTACGTAGCACCTTATTGATTTAGGTTTTTTTGAGATAAACCTAATATTTCACGTGTCCTGTCATGTTAAATCTGGATGCCTATTACAAAAGAAGCATCTCCAAGATCTTTTATCTCAAAAAAGTTTTAAGAGAAAAATCATGATCTCAAGTAGAAGATATATATCATTACTTGCTAATAGAATGTCATCACATATATTATAAGAAATATAAGTCTACTCCCTTAAAATTTATCGTAAATGCATTGATGAACTATATTTTTCTTAAAACCAAAGTTGGATATTACTTGATCAAATTTCAAATATGATTGATGGGATGTTTGCTTTAGACCAAAATGGATTTTCTATTTTTTGCAACCAGATGTTGTGAACCTTTGACTTCAAAAACTGTCTGGTTACATCATATAGATTTCTTTCTCGATGTCACCATTAAGAAAGGTAGTCTTAACATTCATTTGGTGTAACTCCCAACCGAAGTGAGCCACAAGTGCCATGATAATCCTAAAGAATCCTTCATGAAAACCAGAGAGAAAGTATCCTTATAGTCAATACTCTCTTTTTAAGTGAATCCTTTTATAACAAGACATGCCTTATATCTTTCGACATTGGCTTTCGAATCCTGCTTGATTTTGAACACTCATTTACAACCAATCTGTTACTTACTTTAGGCAACTCTACTAAATATCAAACATAGTTATCCTTCATGAATTTTAACTCATCTTTTATGGCATTTGACCACTTAGAGGTGTGAACACTGCGTTTGACCTCGTTCAAGGATGTGGGGTCATTCTTTAGCCCTATGTCAAACTCAAACTCTTAGAGATAAACTATATAATCATTTGCAATTATTGATCTCCTCTCCTTAGTTGATCCCTTAGGCACCTGTGTTTAAGAATTTTCAGGTTCTATCTCATCAGCAGGATTTACTTTAGGATGAACTGTATTTGTACCTTATAAGAGTATAACTGTATTTTTATGCTAAAGTGGAACAACTACTTCATAATTTGGAACAATTATTATGAGTATAACAATATGTTCTTCCTTGTACCTTATAAGAGTACACCTGTATTTTTATGCTAAAGTGGAACAACTAGTTCATAATTTGGAACAATTGTCATGAGTATAATAATATGTTCTTCCTTAAATGTGAAATTCTTATGTAGTTGACTCCCACTATTCTGAATATCCTTAATAAATTTAACATTATCCGTCTTTATTATGTTCTTAGTGGAGGCACAGTAAAACCTAAACCTCTAGATCTCTCAGAAGAAACAACTAACTGTCTTAGAGTCCAACTTCTTCTCATATGATATATAAGGCCGGGCTTCAGCTGGACAATCCCAAACATAGAGATATGTAATGCTGAGAGATTTCCTAATCCATAACTCATATGAGATTTTAGTTACTGTTTTGGTAGATACTCTATTAAGAAGGTAGACAACCGTCTTTAAGGCTTTACTCTATAGTTACTTTGGTAGATTAATGTTAGCTATCATACTCCTTACCGTGTCCTTTAGTGCGCGGTTTCATCTTTCGGTGACACCATTCTAAAGAGGTGTCACTGGCATGGTGTCTGAGTGATAATACCATACTCTTTCAGAAAATTGACAAAAAATTCTGGACATTTACCTAATCCGTCGTATCTGTCATAGTACTCACCATCATAGTCAGATCTAACGGCTTTAATCTTTCTATTTAGTTGATTTTTCAACTTCAGTCTTATAGATTTTAAACATGTTCAGTGATTGAGATTTCTTATAGATCAAGTATAGATACCCATAACGAGAGTAATCGTCCATAAAAGTGATGAAGTATATGTGATCATTTCAAGAAGCTGTAGGGAATGAACTACAAATGTCTATATATACCAAATCTAATACTCATGAACTCTGTCTTGTACCAAACTTCCTAATGATTTTTTTAATTAATATTCGCTCAATGCCTAGGCTATTCATATACGAAGATTCAGGATATGAAGTATAAAATTTTAATTTATATAGTTATCAATCAGAATTCTAGTACTAACAAATTCAGATTTGTAAAGTAGACAACATTTCATTACCAAGGTGATAGAAAACTACATCTATCTTACAATGAAATAGAAATATGATTTCGCCTAAAAAAGATGGTACATATAAAGTCTCATCCAAATCTAAAATAAAAAATCAGAATCTAATCTAAGTCCACAAATTCTAATAGCTTCAACTGTAGCTTTATTACCATCGCCCATGTAAACGTATTGCTCAGCTGGTTGCGCCTCCTTTGGGCTTGAAAGTTCCGCATTGAATTACTTATGTGAATTATCTATCCACGTGACACTAAAACTAAATTAATTTCAAAACAAATATAAACATGAGATACACCCTTCTTAGTTAGTCATTTTTGATACTTTATGCAATCCTCCTCGAGGTGGCTTACTTTATTGCAAAAGAAGCTTGTAATGACCTTAGACTTCTTCTCCTGTACTTTTACTACTGTAAGATCAATGATTGTAGTGGTGCTTGTATTCTTTTCTTTTGTTATGCTTTTTCTTTTCTTATTAGGGGTATTACCTTAAATTGCTAAGTAAGCGTCTTCAATTTTTTCTTATTTCAATCTCTTTCTTTCTGGATATAGTGACTGATGAGCTCAATGAGACTCTACTTTTTCCTTTGAGCATTATAAATAATCTTGAAAATTATTTTACTGCGTAAGAAAAGAGATCCGAATCAAGTGCACTAGAATCTCGTCAGAGGGTTTCAATTTCAGTGCCTTTAGTTTTAGAAACAAGAGTGGTATTTCCATAATATATTCTCTTATATTTTCTTTACCATTGTAGTGCATATTTATTAGCTTACTAAGATACTTGCTGGCCTCAATTTTATCCGATTTAATAAATCGGTCCGCTACTTCAGTTAAAAAACTTTTAGCACTAAATTTATCAAGCATAATACCCCTAATAGTCATAAGAATAGTGTATTTTATGAGCATTAGACACATCTTATTAGACCTCTCCCACTGATCATAATTAGCCTTTTCCTCAATTGAACTTTTATCAGTGATGGCAGAGGACCCATCAATCCTTAGGGGATAGTCTAGGTTCATGAATCCAAGAATGATTTTTTACGTGGTCTTATCACTTCTTAAAGTTTGTACCATTTATTTTAAACTACATAAGCATACAATTTCTCATTAATTTAACATAAACATTGCATAAACAAAATTCTACTGTAATAGTCATAAAATTGAATTTCAATAAATACAACCAGCTGACCAATAGAGCTGCCAGCCAAACTTTCAGAACAAGTTGTATCTCTTTATGACAATACTGTACTGGCCCAATATAGATTCCCTAAAGTTTAGTTCTTATGTAAGAGAACAGCTTTCCTTTGAAGTGACTGTCCTTTTATAGGATCAGTCTCAAAGTTTAAGTTATCTACCTCAACCATATAATATATGTAATGACCCGGTCATAATGACAACCTTTCTTCGAGCTGATTGCCACACGCATGGACACAAATCTACACATCTGGAGTTTTGTTCCGCCGTCGGACTAGTTGATGAGGGTAATGCAATTAGGCCTATAGTGTGGCAACTTTTTTTTAGGCTGATTTTCACACACCAAGTTTCTCTCACTTTCACTGCCCACATCAAGTATCCAACGTCATACATAATTCGGCCAAACAATAGTCTTCCTTTAGGCCGGCTATTGTCCGCATGAATTATATACGCAATTAAATAAGCTCTTTTATAAATTTTTTAAACTTGAACATGTATATATCTTTATCTGTGTGCTATCAACTGTAGTAAACATCAATATTTATCATGCTAGTGTAATACAAGCAATAACATAAACATTGATGAAGCGAAAGTACGTAAGGATACATATAGCCATGATAAATTAATACTTTAATGCCAGCTTTATGTCAACTAATTATTGTTTTATCATATCTAGTGCTTGTAATACTATAATTCTCGTCAAGATCTTCGAGATGACTATTTACACGCCCAAAATAGAGGTCGGATGAGTCCGTAACGGTTAATTGAATTTTCTATTGGCAAAATGGATCTACAATACTTATCGAGTTTAGATTAGACCCGACCCCTAAATCTATAAGTTATGAGTCTCTCTTTAATGAGTCGAATTTAAATAAACTAGGTAAAACCCAATAAACTTTATTTGGGGTTGATTAGGATTAGACTTCGTTATTAGAGAATTTACGGCCAGTAAATGATATTTTATTATTTTTTTGTGTCTGTAAATGCATGAGGTAACGGTTTGTAATTCTTTATAAATGAATAATTCTTTGAACTTCGATTTTACTTTGATTTGTACGTGGGTCAAGATGAAAAAATGATTATGCATTTTTTTGTAATTTCATGTCATTCTTCAAGAAGCGGCTCTTTTCTCCCCCGAATTGCGGGAAAATTATTTTATCAAAATGATAATCTACAAAGTGTGCTTTAAACATATCACCCATCAGGGGTTGAAGATATCTAATTAGTGATGAAGAATAAATTTAATGTAAAATTCAATATTTGACAATCATAATTTACCGGATGCATCAGAGGGAATGACGATCTTAAACAATATTTTGTTTGACTAAGTGGTCATGCCAAAGTATAAAAATTTTGAATCATTAAACTTCTAGTTCATCATAATATTTGACTTTATTGCCCTTATTATTGTAAAGTATAGTCCAGATGAGAAAACTGAAAGTTTTTCTACTATATGTTTCTGGCATGAGGCAATAAAAATAATACAAAGATATTCTGTCCCCCCTCACTCATAATTTCAGTATGAAAACTATTAAGGTGATATCCTTAAAACTTAGTAGATTTATTCTATATCTGCTAGAATATAATGTATTACTAATATAAAATTATGTCCCTCATGGCAATATGGTATTAGCTTTTTTAGAGCTTTAAATTAAATTTACAATGTCCGAGAAAGAAATCACAATTCTTTATTGGGGGTCCATTTTGGTACATTGAGGGAGTACATTTAGGACATACATTGACCAATCATATATAGATGAAATGATAAATCAACAAATATACTTCTAAGTCATGTATAAATATAAACCATTATCAAATAGCAAAACATGAATTATAAAATGAATTATATAAAAAAATTTCATCTCTTGCATAAATATATCATGAGTGTACATACATCCTAGTTAATCATTACATATATGAAATATTTCATAAAAGATATGTTTTTAATATTTGCATTTCTATATATGAACAATTTTCATGATCAAACGGGTTTCATATTATGATTTACAAGTAAAACTCAGCACGTGTAAAAGTATCTAGCAAATTTGGTTATTTATAAAAATCTTGCTCTAAAGTGATCATTATCAAATTACGAAAATTAATTTCATGTCAAGATAATAAGCAAATATAAATGATCATAAAATAACGTGAAATATATTAATTCTTAATCATAAATATCATAGCATACACAATATCCTTGTGTCCAAATATATTTTAAAGAAACATGTTTTAATAATATTTACATATTTAGATACTTGACCACTTTTATAATTAATAAAATCAATAAAATTATAGTAAGTGTGATAGCATATATCATTAGAATAGAGAAGTATTCAAGTGATTTGAAGACATAATATTCCAAATTTAATAAATGAATCATTCTTTTAAATATTAATAAATTGCTCTATATAATTAGAGTATGGTCATTAATAATTATATTCAATAATATTTTGTGTGTGTGTGTATATATTACAATTAAATATAATTACCTTTCAAAAAGTACAGATATGCATATATCTAAAGTAAATAATAAAGAAATACACAATGCATAAATCATATCCATAATGATACATCAAATTTGGCAAAACATGAATTTCATTTAATAATTTTAAAACAATATGAAACATGTTTTAAAATTCTTTTTCAAGACTCCAATGCCAAGTTGATGACCTAAACATAGCATGGAACCATTCACATAAATAACTCGTAAATTACATGTATCTTATAGATACCAAGAAAGAAACACACTGGTTTAGATTTATTCAAAGGGCCTAGTAGTAATGAAAATCAACTTCAAACATTTACTCTTGTATTAGATATTTCTCATGAAATTCTATTTAGACCATGTCATTTAATTTGGACGAAATTAAATCAGTATTTACAAAGTCAAAATATAATTTGCCGGGTTCACCACTATTGTTGATCCGCTTCTGGTGGTAGGGTGTGACTCTCTTATTTGAACCATAATTATGACTATCTCAATTTCTAAAAATAAATCGATCACGACCACTGCCACACCCAAAATTGCTTGCATTCACTTCAGGGAATGATGTACTTGCATTTACTTCAGGGAATAATTTTGAGTCAGCTGAATAAGATTGATGATTATCAAAATCTCATTATTTTGTTCAATAACCAGAATGTATAAAATTAGCTGAGAATATTTCTTAAATCTCCTTTTCACGCTATTACTGTTAGATCTTTATTAATTCCATACAAGATCTACACATATACTGTAAGCCTCTTTATCATGATCAAAGGGAAGGAGGGTTTTAGGCATACCTGATTCCATCACGAAGAGGATGCCGAAGGTTGCACGATCTCGATGACGCCGGAGTTGAGGGAGAGGATTCTTCTCTCCAGCCACCAAGTTCTCTTCTTTATCCTTAGAGGAGATGAGAGGCCTCCAAGAGAGAGATGGTTATTGTTGTTGGTGGAGAGGGAACCCTACTCATGATATATATAGCATCAAGAAACCCTAGTTCAACTCATCATAGATCTAGGCCCTTGATTTATAACACGAGTTCCACACGTGTAGATGAGTCCCACATTCTAATTTAAATACACTCATGGCTAAGTGTAATTGAAAACGTGTCTAGACCCAAACCATTTAGGTTTGATCAATTCTTTATTGGGTCAAACAACATAGGTTAAGTGGGCGGGTGCAAATATCCAATTGACTTGATTAGGCCCAAAATAAATTAGACTTTAAAACATAATAAGTCTAACAATCTCTCACTTGGGCCAAGCAAGTCATACTGAATAGATATTATGCATAACTTTATGACGTCAAAACTTTAACCGCCGACAAACCACGTTTCAAAACAATCTGGTCCATTAAGTGTCCTGCCACCGAACATGGCGATCGTTACCTTCTGTATAATCGAGGTAGGACCTTCCACATCACAAGTTTCAGAACCCCTAACGACATAAATCAAATGTGGACGTGTGGCATGGTAATGTCCTCTGATCAAATAAGGTACAATTCCAACTGGTTTCCATTTTATGACTCCAACGAGTCTAGCCTTATGACTCCAACGAGTCTCACTTTATGACTCCAACGAGTCTAACTGCTAATTCAACAAACTCAAATGCGCAAAAGTAAACTTTAGGAAAAGCAGTTATAAATTTATTTATCAGAATCAACAAATAACCATAAAGTGCACTTAAAAATAATGTCTGTTACATAAAATTATTCACTCCCACAAAATCAGGATATCATAATGACTAGTCATCCCCATATGAGCAATATGCTCTAAGAATAGGTGAAAGTCCTTTAATAAGTGGATCTGTAATGTTAAGAATAGTGTCATCACTATCAACAGAAAAATATGATTCCGAACTTTATCATTGGTGACAAGAACTTGATGTCGATATGCTTCGACTTTGCTGAACTCTTGTCACTATTGCAACAGAGCTTTATAGCTCTTATTGTCACAGTGTAGCTGTAATGGCCTCTCGACTAAATCCACCATCTTCCTACAATAAGAAAAATGTAACATGAAGTGGACTTCCTATCGTCGATTCATCCAGCATAATCTGAATCTGTGTATCCAATCAGCTGCAACTGATCAGATTTCATGTAGTCTTCTATGGATATCGCATTACCTTCTTCGCAGTCTTCTAGAGATCAATCCCATGATTGATCAAGTATCTGCCAAGTTTCTCAATGGTATATGCTATATCTGGATGGGTACAAACTTGAACATACATCAAACTTCCAACCGCCAATGCATATGGAATGTCTTTCATTTGCTCTTTCTGTAGATCGTTCTTGGGACATTAGAGTAGACTTAACTTATCTCCCTTAGAGCAATTATTCATGCCATATCTATCTAGCACCTTATCGATATAGGCCTTTTGTGATAAGCTTAATATTCCACGTGTCCTGTCACGTTGAATCTGGATGCCTATCACAAAAGAAGCGTCTCCAAGATCTTTTATCTCAAAATTCTTTGAGAGAAAACTCTTGATCTCAAGTAAAAAATCATATCGTTAATTGCTAGTAGAATGTCATCCACATATAGCAGAAGAAATATAAGTCTACTCTCTTTAAATTTATGGTTAATGCATTGATCATTTAAATTTATGGTTAATGCACTGATCATATATAATCTCCTTAAAACCAAAATCGGATATTACATGATCAAATTTCAAATACCATTGACGGGAGGCTTGATTTAGACCATAAATGAATTTTTTTATTTGCAAACCAAATATTATGAAACCTTCATTTTAAAACTTTCTGGTTGCACCATACAGATTTCCTTCTCAATGCTACCATTAAGAAAGGCAATCTTAACATCCATTTGGTATAACTCTAGGTCAAAGTGAGCCACCAGTACCATAATAATCCTAAAAGAATGCTTCATGAAAAACAGGGAGAAAGTCTCCTTATAGTCAATGCCTTCTCTTTGAGTGAATCCCTTTGTGACAAGATGTGCCTTATACCTTTCGACATTGCCTTTCGAATCCCGCTTGGTTTTTTTTTGAATACTCATTTATAACCAATCGGTTTCTTTCCTTCAAGCAACTCTACTAAATCCCAAACATCATTGTCATGGATTTTAACTCATCTTTCATGGCATTTGACCACTTAGTGGAGTGAATGTTGAGTTTGGCCTCATTCAAGGATCTGGGGTCATCCTCTAACCTTATGTCAAACTCATGCTATTGGAGATAAACTATATAGTCATTTGCAATGACTAATCTCCTCTCCCTAGTTGATCTCCTAGGCACTTGTGGTTGAGAATTTTCAGTTTCTACCTCACCAGCATGATCTACTTCAGGATGAACTGTATATGTATCTTGTAAGGATGCAACTGTATTTTCATCTTGAAGTGGAACAACTACTTTATCATTTGGAATAATTTATCATGGGTATAACAATATGTTCTTCCTTAAATATGAAATCCTTATGTAGTTGACTCCCACTGTTCTGAATATTCTCAAAAAAATTTAGCAATCCGTCTTTATGTTCTTAGTGGAGGGACAATAAAACTTAAAGCCTTTATACCTCTCAGAATACCCTACAAATAAACAGCTAACTGTCATTGAGTCCAACTTCTTCTCATATGGTATATATAGCCGAGCTTCCACTGGACAACCCCAAATATGTAGATGCCTAATACTGAGAGATTTCCCAGTCCATAACTCATATAGAGTTTTAGTTACTGTTTTGCTAGGTACTGTATTAAGGAGGTGACAATCATCTTTAAGGCTTTACTATATAATGACTTTGGTAGAATAGTGTGAGCTATCATACTCCTAACCATGTCCTTTAGTGTGTGATTTTATCTCTCAGCAATACCATTTTGACGAGATGTCCCTGATATGGTGTACTAAGCGACAATATCACTCTTTTAGAAATTGACAAATGATTCTGGACATTTACCTGATTCGTCATATCTGTCATAGTACTCACCACCATGATCAGATCTAACGGCTTTAAACATGTCCAATGATTGGGATTTCTCATGGAGCAAGTGTAGGTACCTATAACGAGAGTAATTGTCTGTAAAAGTGATGAAATGTTCATGACCATTCCAAGAAGCTGTAGGGAATGGACCACAAATGTCAGTATACACCAAATTAAGACACCTGAACTTCGTCTAGTACCAAACTTTCTAATGTTTCTTTAATTAATTTTCGCTTAGTGCCTATGTTATTCACATATAGAGATTCAGTATATAAAGCATGAAGTTTCAATTTATATAGCCATCAATTAGAATTCTAGTACCAACAACTTTAGATTTGAAAAGTAGACTAAGCATTTCATTATCAAGAGTGACAGTAAAACTAGATCTATCTAACAAATAAAATAGAAATATGATTCCGCCTAAAAGGACGGTACATATAAAGTCTCATCCAAATCTAAAACCAAAAATCAGAATCTAATTTAAGCCTACAAACTCCAATAGCTTTAATTGCAACTTTATTTCCATCACCCATGTATACGTATCGCTCAGCTGGGCTGGGCCTCTTTTGGGTTTGGAAGTTCCGCATTGAATCGCTTATGTGAATTATCTATCAACCTTGTATCAAGTGGCACTAAAGCTAAATTAATTTCAGAACAAACATAAATATGAGATATACCCGCTAAATAGCCATTTCTGATACTTTATGCATTCCTACTTAAGGTGGCTTACTTTCTTACAGAAGAAGTATGCAATGACCTTAGGCTATTTTTTCTGCACTTTTGCCACTTAGGATCAGCCACTGTAGTGGTGTTTATGTTCCTCCCTTTAGTTTCACTTTTCCTTTTCTTATTAGAAGTTTACTCTGGATGCTAAGTGAGCACTGACTTTATCAGGCATAGAACCCCTAATAGTTATAGGAATAGTGTACTTTATGACCATTAGACACATCTTGTAAGATCTCTCCCACTTACCATAATTGACCTTTTCTTTATTGAACTTTTATTAGTGATAGTAGAGATCCATCAATCTTTAAGGTGTACTCTAGGTGCATGAATTCAAGAACGATCATTTACGTGGTCTTACCACTTCTTAAAGTTTGTACCATTCAATTTAAACTACATAAGTGTACAATTTCTCATCAATTTAACATAAACATTGCATTTAATAAAATTCTACTGTAATAGCCATAAAAAATGAATTTCAGAAAATGCAACCGATAGAGCTGCCGGTTAAACTTTCAGAACAAGTTATGTCTCTATATGCCAACACTGTACTGGCCCAATATAGATATCCTAAAGTTTAGGTTCTATGTAAGAGAACAGCCTTCCTTTGGGCCGACTGTCACTTTATAGGATTGGTCCTAAAGTTTAAGTAATCTATATTGGCCATATAATATATGTAATGACCCGGCCATAATAACAACCTTCCTTTGGGCCGATTGCCACATGCATGGGCCACACAAATTTATGCATCTGGATTCTTATTCCGCCATCGGACTAGTTGATGAGGGTAATGCAATATGGGCCTATAGTGTGACAACCTTCCTTTGGGCCGATTACCACACACCAAGGTTCTCCCACTTGCATTACCCACATCAAGTATCCGAAGCCGTACATAATTCGGCCAAACAATAGTCTTCCTTTGGGCCGGCTATTGTCCGCATGAACTACATACGCAATTAAATAAGCTCTTTTATAAATTCTTTAGTTTGAACATGTATATATCTTTATCTGTGTGTTATCAACTGTAGTAACACCAATATTCATCATGTAAGACAATATAAGCAATATAATATTGATGATAAAGCGGAAGCATGTAAGGGTACACATAACCATGATAAACAAACATTTCAATGCCTTCTTTATGTCAACTAACTACTGTTTTGTCATGTATAGTTCCTGTAATACTGTAGTGCTCGTCAAGAGCTTCGAAACGGCTATTTACATGCCCAAAACAGAGGTCGGATGAGCCCGTAACGGCTAATTGAAGTTTCTATTTATAAACCGGGTCTGCAGTGCTTATCGGGTCTGAATCAGACCCGACCCGTAATAGTTAAATTATTGGTTTCCTTTCTTATTGGGCTGGGTTTAAATAACTGAATAAAACCCTATTAGCTTTATGTGAGATTGATTGGGATTAGGTCTCTTTATTTGAGTAGAATTCTACCCCAAAATACAGATAATAGATTAGAATTCTATCTCAATTCTAAAACCCAAATCAATCTCAACCATCCCAATTGAAATTTAATATGAGATTAATTAGGAGTAAGTTTCCTTATTAGAGTAAAATTCAATCTCTAAATTTTTAATCTTAATTAATCTCATAATCTTAATTAATTATGAAACTCAAAATAATTAACCTCCTTTATTTTATTTAATTTTACAGTTTTGCTCTTGTAGCAGCCGGCCCATGGCGGCCGGCGGCTGTTGCCCACCCGCAGAGCCGCGCGCCTGCATGCTCAACCAGCACTATCATGCTCTGCAGAGAGCATGCAGCATGTATCCCTTTTTTTTTTTTAAATACTTTAAGGCCTGCCATGCATGCATGCAGGTGCTTCCCTGCATGCATGCGTCCAGCCAATTTTTTTTTAATTTCTTTAATGTGCATGCGCTGGCGCTTCCAGCGCATGCATCTAATATCTTTTTTTTTAAGAATAAAAAAAATAATAACACACAGATTTAAATCATAAAAATATATACATGAATTTAATTTAATCATCTCCAATTTAATTCAATTACTTGAGACACAAAAAAATCTTTATTGAATTAATACAGAGATTCATAATTTTCATAAATCGAGATCAAAAGGTTATTACTTTATATCCCGATGATCTGATAAAGAGGAGGCTCTGATACCAATTTGTTAGATCTTTATTAATTCCATACAAGATCTACACATATACTGTAAGCCTCTTTATCATGATCAAAGGGAAGGAGGGTTTTAGGCATACCTGATTCCATCACGAAGAGGATGCCGAAGGTTGCACGATCTCGAGGACGCCGGAGTTGAGGGAGAGGATTCTTCTCTCCAGCCACCAAGTTCTCTTCTTTATCCTTAGAGGAGATGAGAGGCCTCCAAGAGAGAGATGGTTATTGTTGTTGGTGAGAGGGAACCCTACTCATGATATATATAGCATCAAGAAATCCTAGTTCAACTCATCATAGATCTAGGCCCTTGATTTATAACACGAGTTCCACATGTGTAGTTGAGTCCCACATTCTAATTTAAATACACTCATGGCTAAGTGTAATTGAAAACGTGTCTAGACCCAAACCATTTAGGTTTGATCAATTCTTTATTGAGTCAAACAACATAGGTTAAGTGGGCGGGTGCAAATATCCAATTGACTTGATTAGGCCCAAAATAAATTAGACTTTAAAACATAATAAGTCTAACAATTACTACTGCAGGTGCATATTTGATATTTGATGCATGAAAAGCGATAAATATTTTGATTTTATAATCATAGTTCTAAGATGATCAAATTGGAAATCAAATAGAAGAAAATATATGTATAATATGCTCGAAACTAAAAGTTTGAGCTCTATTAATGTAGCGCATCAGATTCTAAAATTATGTTTTAATTTAAAACTTAAGGTTCTACAATCTTTTAGAATTTCAGGTTTAAATCTCTAAGTTGTGAACTTTAGGTTAAAATCTTTAAGTTATAAACAACAGGTTCATATATGAATAAAGAAAAATTAATCTTTCATGGAAAAAAATATTAGACATATATTGGGAACAACTGTTATTTGAAACTAAGATATAGACCTTACAAGTTAGAGACAAGTACGGTTAGAGCACTATAAACTTCAAGTCATATATTATATATATATATATATATTCAAATATTAGTAGGATAGTTAGATCAAATAAAATAAGAAATTAGGGGACTATAAGTATACCAAGATCGAGACCCCCAGCCATGCAAGCACCTCAGCTTGATCCTAGCTTGATCCTCTATTACTTGAAGCATTCGTGTTTATAACATGTTATAAACTAAGAAAAATATACAGAAATCAGAAGAGAAAACTAAAAGAAATTGTTCTCAAACTTGCGTATACTTCATTCTTCCTTATAGCCTCAATTTATAGGCATATAGAAGCATAGGTTGCAAAGAAGAGGATGGAGAAGCCACCCACTATCTCATGAATTCATAACATGCATTTATAAGGAAGAAGGTGAAAAGGTATGGTGGTCATCCATTATTTTATGCATTTACAACATGAAGTGTTTTTCATAAAATAAGAGATTTTAGCTGGTAAGGCCTAACTTGCTAGTAAAAAGATGGGAGTAGGTTATATGGTGTTAAATAAATACTCATTCTAATTTTTCAATTTGAAATAAAAAATCCAAAGAATGAAACATAAAGAGAGGAGGGGCCTTTTAAAGGTCGGACAACCTACAGGTGGTGTGTGGTTATTTGAACTCAAAAAAGTGGTACGTAGACCTATTTTAAAACTATGAAATTATCATTAATTTTTTGGACAATTTTAACATTAGGCAAAAAGTCTAAACTGTCCACCTCTTTCTCCTTCCCGTCTCTGCCTTTGCCGCCCAACCCTCGTTGGTGATGCTCCTTCCTCGCCGACCTCTCCCCCGACCCTCGCCCAGGCGTTCTGCCGCCACCACCCTTTTCCTTTAGCCCCGCCCCCTCTTTCCCGCTGACCTCCCCGCTCCTTCCTCCCCCTCCCCCATTCTTCCCCTCTACTGGCCAGACAATCACATTGATGTTCGGCGATAAATTGCTGAACATCACTGTAACTGTTCGGCCATGTTATTCATGACCAAACAGTTCAACGTCGCCACTGAGGTTGAGGAAGGAGGGGTGCCTTCTCCTTCTCCTTCCCCCTCTTCCTCACGCAGGCGTTGACAGGGAAAGTGGAGGAAGGATAGGGGGTCACGTTGAGGAAGAGGATGAAGGAGAGGGGAAATACATCACCGACGGTGGCCACGCCGCCCATCATTGCCTGCGTGGGAGGAAGAGATGGGTTAAGAGGCATGAGGGGTAATTTTGGGGAAAATAGTAATTAGAAGTGTGTTTATCAATTTGATGGGTATTCTAATCATATGATTGGACTTATCACTCTTGTAGCTTCAAATAACCGCACTCCTACAAATGTTTTTCCTCTATTTAAGAACCATGGATGAATGTTAGCTTCCTAGAGTTTGTTCGCTTCCTCTCTCTCCATTCTCCCTCCCCAATTCAACCTAAATCAATACTCCGATCGAGCAGCCATGCGAGAAAGAAGATCACTCTGAAGTGCTCCGACGGCGAGGTTTTCGAGGTGGATCAGGAGGTGGCGATGAAGTCACAGACAATCAAGCATATGATCGAGGACGACTATGCTGAGAGCGGTATCCCTTTGCCAAGGTCATCGAGTACTGCAAGAAGCATGCAGAGTCCAATTTCAAGGGATCCAACTCTGCCGAAGACAAGGTCGTTGACGAGGAGATCAAGACTTGGGACGCTGAGTTTTATGAATATTGACTAGGCCATGCTCTTCGACCTCATCTTGGTAAGATCAGTTTTTTATTCTTTAAAGATGATTCCTTTTTTATTTGTTTATTGTGATTTGATGCTTTTATTATTCTGTTGTCTTTTTGTTGGTCAATTGGGGGTTAGGGTTCAAGATTAGGATTTCTTTAGCTTTTTTTGTTTTATTGCTTTTCGAGGGTAACTTTGATCTTGTGTGGTAAGATTAGGGGTTTTTAGGGTTCAAGAATAGGTAGATTGGACACTTCAGTTAAGTATTTTCATTGCATGATATCATGAGATGTGGTCAAATTAACATTAATATGAGAAAAAAATTTGTTATTCTCTAAAAAATATGTGTTATTGATAATAATAGGGGAAAATTGCTTCTAGGGGCTCAACAATTGTTTGTGGTGCCAAAAGGGCTTGAAGTTTAACAGTTTGAAAAAGTGCTTTGACAAAGAATGTTGTGTTTGTAGGTTCCTGTCCCTACTACATGACAATACGGGGAGCACAGATAAAGACACCCAGAGATTAAGGCACCCATCAAGAAACCACTGTTAACCTATTTTTCGAGTGGACACGTTTACCATTGTGGAAAGTCCACAATATCCCTATTTATTGGTGAAAATTACACGGGCTTCCTTATTCTACCTTATTTTAAAAAATCCACCAGCCCTACAGTAAGCCGTCGAACAGCCACAACACATCGCCGACTTCGACGCCGCTCTCGCACAGCCATCTCACCGCCAATCACCTTTTGTTTTTATCATGATACCAAAGATGAACACCATGTTCCTCGCAAAATGCACTTCAAATATAAAGGTAACATGGTGTTCACCTTCAAATCTATGACAAAACATCCTGCGAGAGAGCCTTGGGAAAGAAGATTGTCAAAAACTACATTGACATGGAATGGGACTCTCGTATGATATATTTTTCGCTTATATGCGCTCTCCTTTTCTGTTTTAGATTTTTTATCATTCAACATGTGTTTCAAATTTCTTATCACAAAACAGAAACTGTTTTTTTGATTCAACTTCAGAAGAACCAGTTCATTATAGTTAAAAAAAAGAGGCCAAGAGGATCAGAATGCGAACACATAGAAGGCTAAGGCGAAGAGATTTGTGCAAAAATTTCATTAATCTAAAAAAGCTGATTGCTCGATGTAAAGAAATGATGTGTAAATGAACACATAGTACTGATAATTTTGCTTTGTATATGCATAATTTTTTAAGTGATCCTCAAAAATGTCATGTTTCTAAGCCTTTATAGGGCTACGATCATGATCAAAGCTCTTTTGATTAGGACTGGAACCATGATCATGGTCCTCTTTATTAGGATCATGACCATGATCGCAGTCCTCGCAAAAATGCATTATTTTTTAGTCTTTGTGAGGACTGCGATACAAAAATGCATGCCTTGTTTTTTGAGTCTTTATTAGGTCGCAGTCCTCAAAAAAATTAGAGGTCATAGTCTTCATAAAACAATTAAAAAAATGAAATTTTATGAGTCGCAGTCCTCTCAAAACAATTAGAAAAATGAAATTTTATGAGGACCTGCAACCACGATTGTAGCCCTCTTAGAGGGCACTTTTTATCAGTGTATATGAAGACTACGACCGCGATCGCAGTCCTCTCAAAAGGCACTATTTCAGCATATATAAGGGTTGCGACTTTGGTCGTAGTTCTCGTCGCAGTCCTCAAAAAATAATTAGAAAAATAGGGTTTTAAGAGGACTGTGACCACGATCGCTTGCCCTCTCAAAAGATACCATTTATCAGCATATATGAGTTCTGTGACACAGAAAAAAAAAATTAGGAAAAAAGGTTTTATGAGGACTGCGATCGTATAGTCCTCACAAAATAATTTAAAAAATGGGATTTTATGAGGACTGCGACCACTATCGCAGTCCTCTCAAAAGGCACAATTTATCAATGTTGTACATAAGGATTGTGATCATGGTCGTTGTTCTCACAAAACAATTAGAAACATGATATTTTTATGAGGACTGCAATCATGGTCATAGTCTTTATAATTAGGACTGCTATAACCATAATCACATTCCTTACAATTAAAACTGCGAGACGAGGCTGCGTGGTAGCTCATGCGCTGCATGAATGGGAAGGTGAATAGGCATGAATTTACAAATGAAATGAAAGCAAAAGGCTGTGACCAAATTAATTCAGACGTCGAATTTAACCCACACCAATGAAACTTATTTAAGTAGGTACATGCTGATCAATTGGAACCTTTTTGTCAAAATTGAAACAACTCTTTCAAAGGACTACTTCTTAGAAGTGAATCAATAGTTCCAATGAAACATTTTCTTTAGAACGAGAATGATGAGGGAAAGGTAAGGGGAGGGGAAAGGGAGGCTGACGGGAATGAGGGTGATGACGGTGGGGGGTCAGGGGGGAGTGAGAGGCGGGCAGGGACGAGGACGAGAGGGGAGGCAGGCGGGGACGAGAGGGAGGTCGGGGGTCCGCGGGAAGGGAGGTCAGGGGCGGCTTAGGGGGTTGGGCGAGGATGACGGGGAGGGGTGATCGACGGCGATGGCAGAGGGAAAGAGGGTAGGGAGATGCTGGAAGGAGGGAGGAGGAGGGGAGGGGTAATCTGGATATTTTGAAAATATTTTTGGGTGCCTTAATCAAACTGGGTGGATGCCTTAATCAATTCGATGGGTGCCTTTATCCGCACTCCAATATGGACTACATTGTATTTGCTTAATGCCTGTTTTGCCCTTTGTTTTGTCCTTTTGCCTTTTGTCATTTTCATGAAACCTGAGACCTTTCCTTTGTCTTTTCGTCTTTATGATGGGCAGTAATGTCGCTGTCAACTTTATAAGGTGGATAAAAAAAACAATTGCTCCATGAAAAGGTTGTCCACTTCAAAATTTATTGTTAACTTGACCAAATTATTTATGAAATTATTTAAATATTTGAAAAATGAAATTAATTGAAAACAAAAAAAGTAATAATGACTTGTTTTATAAAGTCAGTTAACCTCTATTGTTTATAAAACAAAAATCATTTTACATATGAATATTTATTTATTTATTTTTCACTTATTTGTTTGTTTATATTTTATTATATTAATTTAAAAATGTATATATTATACTAAAAAATATTTACTTATTACGTAAGGATGTGAGTCTATTAATAACTTTAATCCAAGCTATTACAAAATTACAAAAATACATCAAATTATAAAATTTCAAATAGATAAATCTGCCTGCTAAAATTTCTGTTCACTTTTGATTATTCATGTCCACTTATTGAAAAATTTGTCTAGTATATTCAATTTTTGTCCACCATCTAGTGAAATTTATTTACAAATAGAGTAAAATTCATCATAAATCACAAATTCATCACAAGTTTATCACTCATCCTAAAAAATAATCAGCAAAATTATCTCAAAATCACAAATTATCATTAAGCGTATAGAAATTATAAGGTAGATAGAAATTTATCAAACTAGATAGAAATTACTGAATTTATTAATAATCAATCAATATATAATGTTTCCCTCTATTTTGCCTAAAAAAATTTAAAGCAAAAAAAAAGAAGAGAAATAACATAAATTTCTTTCCAACTTTCTCTATTTCATCTACCTTCATGGTTTTCGTCCAACTCTTATAAAATATAAAATTACATAACAGAGATTGATGACACTTACTTTGAGCTCTCTTTCTCTCCCGGCTCTTCTTTAATGATTTCCTTCTTTAAAGCCAAATCATTCCATCCATTCCACAGTTCCAACCACCCCCAAATTGTGAAAACCATTGAAAGAAACAACTAAGAAAAGAAACAATACCAAAAGTCCAAAAATGCACAAAAGACCCCCAACCAAAAAAAAAAAAGAAACGACACAGAAAGTCCAAAAAGATGAAACCTTTGAATAATACCCAAAATAAAACTACTCATCCCCCAAAATCTCATCTTTTGAACATCCAAGAAGCAAACGAACTCGCCGGATCTCGGCTCTGTCTCGCCGGCTCTCACCGCCAAATGCCATCAAATCCTAGGTCTCGCGTCCACGGATCACGCGTCTCATCCCAATCAAACCTGGCTCGACCAACAAAAAACCCCCCCCCCCCCCCCACCCCCCCCCCCCCCCCCCCCCAAATAAATCTGTACACAATTACAACTGTGCACAGAGATATGGGTAGATTTGACAACACAGGACATGATATTTTGGACATTTAACTAGCCCAACTGACCCACATCCGCACTGATGGCGTATACGGACACCCAGCGGGACAAAAATCAGTATTGGAGGACTTTTTTGCACAAGTTGAAACTACAAGCCCCTCTGGCATTGTAAACAATTGTTGAGCCCCTAGAAGCAATTTTCCTAATTATTGTGTCTGGTTAAATATGGACCAAATGGTGGCATCTAAAGAGCCAAAGATAGCCAATGTGCAAATAGAGCCAAAGTATGGTGCTCTTAGACTCATTATTATGTAGAAGAGGGAGAAATTTCATGGAATGTCACTTTATCTGCAGTGATTTCGGTAAAACTAATTCAGTTGTGAGGAAAGGAAACTTGGAGAGTGGAAGATTACAAGTCAATAGGTGTAACCTTCTAGAGATCATGAATTTGGTACCAACATTCTTGCATAGCAACGTTTCATTACGAGGGGGTTTTCCTGACAAAATTCTAGACAATTTTTTCTTGTTGCAAACATATTCCAGGCCTTAAAATCGATAGGTATGAGCAAACTGCTGTGCAAAACATATATTCAGTGTAAAATGTGGCCTGTTATTTATGATACACAATTTCTTATTCTTAGGGATGCAAAAAATGAGTTGTATTTAAGAGATTTGTGAATATCAAGGGGGCTGGCGTTCTTGCATTTACTTATTATGGTCATACATATGTTGTTAAATAATTGTATCTAATTGGTTGCACATTAATCTACCTTGTTATAGAGATGTAGTTTCCATTTACTTATTATTTGTTATTGTTTTTTGTGAGCATTTTTAGTTGAATGAAAGTTTGTTCATGTCTGCATTAACCTTAATTCCTATCATGGTCCTTTTAACTTGCTGCTCTAATTCACAAGTTCCATGTTGGCAATCACTCCCATTTGCTTTTAATATATGAAGAAGAATGCACATGTATTGTATTCCCCTTCCTTATATTCTGCTTACATCTGAAAACTATCAGGACATTTGGAGCATTTTTTATGAATGGGTGTGGGAACATTTTTGGGCTGTTTGGTTGCAAGGAAGTGGGCGGAAGTAAGGAAATAGGGAAATATAATTGCTCACTTCCCTATCTATTCAAACACCGGAAAAGAAAAATAAGAAAATCTCTTTTCCTTTTATCTTTTCTCTTTTACACAACCATTTCCTCACTTCCAGAAGGCTACAGTTAATTTTGTGGTCATGTAAATCTCATAGTAATAGTATCCTATTCGGGTTAGTCAAAATATGTGTAATAAGCAATGGGCTATGTTGCACAGACACCACGACAACATTGAAATGAATACGACACGCGGACAACAAATTCTTAAAAATACACATGACACGTGTGACACGACACGGCTTCATGATAGGAGTGTCTGTGTTACATAGGCGATGGGTGGATTGGGCTTCAAAACCAAGCCACAATTAATTTTCATAGATAAACTGTGCTGAATTAAGGAATTTTAAGGACATTGGAAAATCAAGCCGTAATAAATTAACTTCGCTAAATTAAGGACATTTCACAAGCTCTGTCCATTAATTTAATGAATGAGCTTGAGCGAACTTTTCATGAGCTTGAGCTGAACCAAAGCCCACTCTCGAACTTCTACAAGACATTACAATTGAGAATATAAAGAGTAGATGATCTTTAATTTCGATGATCAAGAATCCTATTTTTTTTGTTAGTACATTGCAAAACTACTATTTTGTCAAAAATACGTGTGGAAAATAAACGAGGACTATAAGTTTAATTTAACTGGAGAGAGATCAAGAATGAACAAGGACTATAGGTTTAAGTTAACTGGAGTGACATCAAGATGTTGCGATTTTAAAGATATAGATATGAAAACAAGTATACATGATGATGTTTGGTGCAAGCTCAACTCATTTAGTTCTCATTGAGTATGAATGAACTTTTACCCAGCCGACCACGAGTCGTGCTTTGAGCTTTTTCTACTGTCTTTCTTGGAAGAGGAAACAATCTACAAGAAGACGCGCGTCTAATAAACCTAAATATAATTAATTTCTTTTCTTATAGTAGTATATTAGAGACTTAAATATATTCATATTAATCAGCTCAGTAAATAAGCAAAACTCAGACATGAGCTTGAATTTGAGTATAAGCGAGTCTTATACGAGACTAGCTTGAGCTATAAGCCTAGAGGATCCCTGCGTGAACTGAGCTTGAACATGACCCGAGTGCAAACATGCCATGTTCATGTTTGTTCTTTTTTTTTTTTTAAGGTTATTTAGATACCCCACAAATATTTTGGTATTAAGAAATTTACCTCTCAAATGATTGATAGTAGAAATTTACCCCTCCAATCTTCATGGTCTTAGAAAAATACCAAGAAGAGGACTTAACCTTTCTAAGTTCTGTATCATTCTCAGATTTGTACCAAGTTAAGTAGGTGGAGTTTGACAAGATGAAATAATTTTGAGCAGATAATGATGTTAAGTCGTCTTAATTTCTTTCTCCAAAAGTCATTTCCTATTGGATTTTGCTGCTTTCTGTACGCTACGTATTCTTCTGGTGAAATCTCAATGAAGATTTTGCTGAAGGAAAAAGCTGTCGTTTCATAATATAACCATGAGATAATTGTTCTTTTTTACGTTACTCCCATGATAATTTGGTGACTCATACAGGGTATAGAAGTAATGTCATTTTGTACTTTGTAATTTTTTAATATTTGCGACACTTGTCCCGCGACAGAGGGGCACTTTGAGAAATTAACAATTATTTCACCAAATCAGATCCACAACTACAGTTAGGAGGTAGTTACAATCACAAATATCGTGCGGTTACAACTACCTGAGATACCAACGACCTCGACATCATCCCTCGACTTATATAAATACCCCTTCTCCTCCAACAAGAAGGATGGGGGGGAACAATCAAACTCTTGATTACTTATAACAGCACCACTGTAATCCAAGACGAGTGCATTCTTTCTTCTCCCGTGATTTTTTCCCATTCTTGAGTTTTTTCACGTAAAAGTCTGTCTTTGTGATTGTGATTTTCTCTCTCCATTTCCACCTTTTTTTTTTGGGTTGAGGTCGTATTTTTGAGTTTTTTTTGTCCCAACAAATTTGTGCTTTCATTGAGATCTCTGAGTGAACACTCAAAGCATCCTTCTAACCTGGTAAATTTCTCTAACCCAAATGCCTCCAAAAAAGCAAGCTACCACTCATAATGGGAATGCTTTCTGCGCTAAACCTTTTCCATCACCAACGACGTTGCTACTGAATGCTACTTAGATGCCGAGAACTCCGCGTCCTCCTCTCCACAGGGGGCAACCAATGACGCTCATCCAACTCCACTTCTCGAAGGCCAGCTCCTCCAGATGATCACTGAAATGAAAGCGCAGATAGAAAAGCAACAGATTCAGACAAATTTCGAGTGAGAGCAGGCGGCGCTCACCCGCGAGAATGCCGGAGGGACAGTGAGCAGGCAACCCTCGATCAAGAAAACGTCTTCCGAGCACAAGAAGCATTAGAACGATCCAAATGAATAACTCTGTGCCCTGATCATGACGCTTGGGACTCCTAGAAGCGTCAAAGATCGATATCTCCTCAGCCATGTAAGGATTTTGATGGCAAAATCAGTTGGCGTAACCCTCCCGGAAAAAAGGTAAAGAGATACCAAGCCTACGGAGTATAGAAGAGTTCGTCCTCTGATAAATCGAAGAAGTTAAGCAAATCGGTTCGGAGAGCCCAAGGTCACTACAACAATGGCATCTGATTCCCCCTTCTCGATGGACATTCTGACTTGCGAATTTTCTAAGAAATTCGTAACTCCGACTATCAATCCCTACACCAGAGTGAGCAACCCGATGCAACATCTCTAACACTATCAAGAGGTGATTGTGGTCCACTCCCCCAACACTCGTCTCATGTGCCGGATCTTCCTAACCAGTTTGAAGGATATAGCCTCTTGACTGGTTCTACTTACTTCCTCCACGCTCCCTTCGCAATTTTGAAGAGGTGTCTGAGCCATTCCTTATCTAGTATGCCTCCCGTCAGGAAATCAAGAAGAACAACCATCATCTACTGACTATCAGGATGAGGCTAGGTGACAGCTTCAAGGGCTACATGAACCATTTCCAGAACCAGCTTACCAGAGTTCACAACTTGAGTGATGATGTTGCCGCCCTAGCCTTCATCAATAGGATGTAGACTAGCGATTCCCTGCCCAAACATCTACTGAAATATAACGTCATGCAGATGAAGGAAGTTCGTACGCGAGCCCAGCAATACATCCAGCTCAAAGAAGCAATAAACGGCTTCTCCGACCCACCCTCCAAACACAACAACGAAGGCAAGAAATCATTCGACTTCGGCAACCAGAGTCAGGGGCAAGACACCGACAGGAGACGCGCGCCTTCGAACTCATCTAAGAACGTGTTCCATGCCTACAGAGCAGAAGAATTCTTCACTCCACTAAAACTCCCCATCGAAGAAGTGTTCCAGGCTATCAAGACGAACCATAGGTGAAGCGACCGTCACCAATCCAAAGTGATCCTTCCTGGCCCAGAGCAAAGGAGCATTGTTCCTTTCATGTGGTATAGGCCATAAGACCGACCAATGTCGCTCACTCCGAGAGTACCTGGAGAGTCTTATCTGCCAAGGCTACCTCAAAGAATTTGTCTTGAACCCTTGAGCCATCTCGGAGTCAGGACAATTGACAACTCCACAAGTCCAACAGATAGTGAACCAGTCCTAATCACATGCTTCCAGTATAAGGCAATCGAGTAAGATCATTTCTTAGTCAAGGGGAGTACCTCCTGTCACCTTTATTTCATTTTATTTTTTATTATTTCAAATAAATTTTTTATTTCCTTCTTCAAACTTATGTTTATTTACCACATATATCCTGGACCTCCCGATGGTTGCATCACCAGTCTTACCTCCCGAGGTCCTCCTTCCACAGGATCATGGGGGAAAAGAACCGCCTTCCGAGGCCCGCCGCTTGCCCTGTATGGTCGAGAGGATTCCAAAGCCACCTTCGGCTGCACCTGTCCAAGACCTCCCGTTGTGATGTAGGTGAGGGAAAAAGTCGCCTTTCGAGGCCCTCCACCTACTCCATGGTTGCTGAGCGATAAAGCCGTCCTACGGGATGCACCCTCCCAAAGCCGTCCTACGGGATACATCTAAGCCGTCCGGGTTAGGACCCCCCACACCTTCTTAATAAGGGGTGATGAAGCCACCACCATATCAGTTAAGTGTCAACCACTCGCTGCCCAAGAAGATGAGATCCTCTCCGTTGTTGGGAAATCTAAACCACTTGGAGGAGACTGCAACGATGTGGGTTTCACCCTCTACTCGGCTTTTCACTTCGATGGGAAATCTAAACCATTCGGAGTCGGACACCTCTACTCCGCTGTCGGGAAATCCAAACAACTTGGATGAGACCACAACGAGATGGGTTTCACCCCCTACACGGCCTTTTCACTCCGATGGAAAATCCAAACCATTCGGAGTTAGACACCTCTACTCCGCTGTCGGGAAATCCAAACCACTCGGAGTCGGAGGCCCCACCTACTCTTCACTCCGTTGATGGGAATACTCCCACTCGGAGTAGAAGATCCCACAGTCGCTCGCTCCGTTGATGGGAAATCCAAACCACTCAGAGTCACAACCTTAGCGAGAGGGGTCACTACCTACTGGGGACTTCCGAAGTCATTTCGAGGATGACCTTGTGTCAAGGCATCACTCCACCATGCCGCTCCGGAGGATGATCCTCGGACATCACCCCACCATTCCAGGTACTTTCATGCTTCTAGGGTCCGCCCCTACTACTCCAAAGAGCATCAGTGGTCCAACTTGCTCCCTTCAGACTCCAAATCCTCCATCCATTTAAACACTCAGGGACAACCAACTATTCCAGAGAAATATCCACCGAAGCTAAGTAATCTCCACATATATTCAACATGAAAAGATGTCACCATTCTGAGATCCGACTGGTCACTCCGAGATCCGACTGATCCACTCCATTCTGAGATCCGACTGGTCATTCCAAGGTCTGACTGGTCACTTTGAGGTCTGATTGGTCACTCCAAGGTCTGATTGGTCAACTCCGCTCTGAGATAAGGACGAGACCAAAAAAATGACAGTCGGTTCTACTCCTCCGATTTCCCGTCCACAAGCTTCGAGAAGTGGAAGAGTGAGGGCATCTGTAGTGGCCATTTTTCAGTCTCCCTTGAAATCACGACACTTGTCCCGCGACAGAGGGACACTTTGAGAAATTAACAATTATTTTACCAAATCAGATCCACATCTATAGCTGGGAGGCAGTTAGAGCCACAAAGATCGTATGGTTACAATTACCTGAGATACTAGCAACTTTGACAGCATCTCTCGACTTGTATAAATAGCCCTTCTCCTATGAGAAGGGGGGAATCAAACTCCCGATTACTTATAACAGAACAACTATAATCCTTATCTGAAACACTAGTACATCATTTCTTCTCCCCGTCATTTTTCCCGTTCTCGGGTTTTTTCATGTAAAATCTGTCTTTTTTATGTTGTGGGCCAAGGTCTTATTTTTGGGAATTTTTTTTTGCCACCACAATATTCAATAGGGTTATCCTGCTCAAGGTTGCAGTTCATAGAAATGCAGGCAACTCATGGAGAAAAATATCATGATCTATGTTATTTAATGAACATTTCACTGTTTTCTTTTTCCTTTTGGACAAATGAACTTCTCACTTCACTGAGCATAATGGAGTATAGTGATATTTCAAATCATTCATAAGAATCGGAATGTTTAGTTTCAACTTTCAGGTAAATAATGCAAATGCAATTCAAATCCATATTGCTTACAGTAGCTATAGTGTGAATGCAATTCAAATCCTAGACCTTATGAGTGGCTACTGTGCTCTGTGACCTCACTATCTCAGTTAAGGTTAGGGTCTTTTTAGCATTTATTAATGGAATTGCTGGTGCAAGCGTTTTGGTGGCAAGTGAGATTTTCTGGCATTCAGAATTTATCATCATGCTCGTGTAATACATCTGCTCGGGAATGTACTTAATATTTATTCTTGTATAATGCTTTCTACATGAATGGTACTGTATACTGATTGTTAACCTCTCATTTTTCAGGCTGCAAACTATCTTAACATCAAAAGCCTTCTTGATCTAACCTGTCAGGCTGTAGCTAATATGATCAAGACTCCTGAAGAAATTCGGAAGACATTGAGGAAGAGGATGATATTCGAAGAGAGAACCAGTGGGCCTTGAGTGAGGTTAATCGATCATATTTGCATGCAGGCAGGAATTGGTCATTGTGGTGGTTTAGGCCAATGAATTGTGAAAAGACAAGCCATATTTGGTCTTTCAAAGTGCCGAACTTTCCCTTAGTTTAAGTTGTCAGTTTGGGCTGCAGACTGTATATAAAGATTGGCAGAACTTTGTGCCAACTTATGAGTTAAATCCATTTCTTATATCCCTATGTTCATATGTGAAAATGTAGGCTTAATTTGGTCTGGTTATTACACTGTCTTTGCAATTGCATTAACAATTTGAATTTCCTAAATATATTTTACTCTGTTTCAGTATCCCACTCAACATCCTAACCCATCAACAGCAACCCAATATACAATTTCATTAACAGTAAGAATCGGACCATCTTTTGTTTAACAAGTCTCTCCTTTAAAATCTATAATTAGACCTCATCTTTATTGTAATTGATGTGCATATTGTTGTGCGTAGGACAATAACCTCTCTGACGAATCCACCAACCAGACGGAGACTGATGCAGATGGAGACGTACCCAACACGATAAGAATAGAGAACAATAGAGAAAAACAATCAACACAGTATTTAACGAGGTTCGGCAACGTGCCTACGTCCTCGGGGCAAGGGAGAGAGATTTTATTGATTCAACAATCAATACAAACTAATACAAGAGGGATACTAGAGGGAACTTTCAGGAATACAATACATGAGGGCTCTAGCCCTTATTTATAACCACAGAGTCCCTGGATTTAAGGAAACCCAGATTGGATTCGATCCCATCTAGAAAAGGAATCCGAATCCCAAAAGGAAAGCCAAACGCGTCTGTCAGTCAACCGGCCGGTCGACCGACCCATGCCACGGTCGACCGGGCGGTCGACCGGGCCCTAATCGAGAGCAGCTTGCTTTCAGTCGGTCGACCGGGCGGTCAACCGCTCCTTGTCACGGTTGACCGGTCGGTCGACCGGGCTAACCTTGTGCACGTTGTGCACACCGGTCAACCGGGCGGTCGACCGCCCTTCTCTACCGGTCGACCGTGCGGTCGACCGGGAGCTTATCCTGGCCTGCTCAATGCGTCATCTTGCTCCTTGTCTTCCGATCTCTGTGCTACCTTCTTCCATCTCCTCTATCTCCTCTCTCCCTACAATTCTCTATCTCGGTGAAGATTTTTCAAATCTGAGTCGATCTCCAACGAACTCCAGTCTATCACCTGGCGAAATCGACACACGATCTAGGCGAAATCGACACACGATCTCGGCTTGCGCGCTCCGAACGAAATCGACACACAATCTCGGCTTGCAACCTTAGCTCTGCTATCCAACTGGAATGCACTATACATGCGTTCCCATCACTTCACCTTAGGAGAACTACCATACGAGCCAATCAACGAATGTGTCTCCCACTCATCAACTTCATGACCTCAAGAAGAACCCATCATGAGCCAACCATGACTCTCCAACTGACTGGCTCTATCCAGTCTACATGTCTTCAGCTGACGGTCCAACTAAGTCTGAGTAGAGCACATCAAACACCATCACCGGCTTCAACAACTGGATGCACACCCCCTCTTATGCAAGCTTAACCATCTTCTCACTAGAAGATCAACTGTTCATCGAGATCACAACACTTCACCTCTATATGAAGTCCAACTCTTCACCTCTACGTGAAGTCCCAAACATCTTCTTGAGAACCCAAATAGCTTCATATAGGTTGCATCACCAAATATAGTTGGGCCTTTACGGCTGCCTACGTACCTTGCCCAAGGGATCAAGCCAACCGTAGTTCCTTGAAATGATCTCCATCAAGCTCAAACACTTGTACTTGAATCTTCAGCAGCAAACATATTTGGCTGAGTCATATGAACCTCCTCACTACCGTCATGGAGAACAACGACCTTCAACTTAAGCTTGTCGCGGTCACAAGCTTGAGATTCATGCTTCTTTACCCACGTGCATGGTTTTACCTTGGTTCCAATGGCTGCAAATAATTCGACATTCTCAGCAATGTCTTCAACCTGTTCAGTATCAACCCTGGCTACATGATCTCCACCCAGTGACACATCCATTGAACTCTTCGCTGATACCGAACCAACTAGAGACGGTGGAGTAGCATCAACCTCCACCCGCTGCGATACTTCCTTGGTCTCTGTCCTCTCTACCTGCTAAGAGATGGTAGACTTCAATACTGAAGTCTCATCAAACGTGACATGCCGACTCAACACGATCTTCTTGTTTTCAGGGTCCCATAATCTGTAGCCTTTCATATTTCTCTTGACACCAAAAAGTACAAACTTCTTTGCTCGCGAATTTACCATGCCATCTTTGGCACTGAAGTAGGTCGGACTTTCAAATTCCCGCAGCAAATCATGATCTTGATCAGCTTTCCCAGACCAAATTTGTAATGGAGTTTTACCTCCTATCGCAGTCGATCCATTTATGAGATGGCTAGCATACACAATAGCCTCAGCCCAAAACGATTTGTCTAATCTTGTATTAGACAACAAGCACCGAACCTTCTCCAGCAAGGAACGATTTATTTCCTTAGTCAACCCATGTATACCTTCTGTGAAGTGAGTACCAATACCAGTGTTCTGGCCAAATCGTAGGAATTGGTTCATGTCTCTTTCAATATTACCAATCTGTAGCTTCTTAATCTTCCTACCTGTCTGCTTCTCCATTCTTCCTTTCCACTTCACCAACATATCTAGGGATTCACACCTTTGTCTCATGAAATATATCTAACAATGCCTAGATAAGCTATCAATAAAAGAGACAAAGTACTTGTAACCTCCAAGCGATGCAGTCTTAGCAGGTCCTCAAGCGCTTACATGAACACAATCAAAAAGACCTTCTGAGCGGTGAGTACTGGTGCTGAATTTCACCTTCTTCTTATCTAGAACGTTGTGTTCACCCTCCAAGTTACAAGTAGCAGCACCTTCCAATGATCCCTTCTTTGCAGGAGCTTGCAAAGATCTTTCACCTCCTTGTCCGATCTTCACCTGTCAGACCTTTGTGCAACCATCATCTGAAGAACTAGAAGTCTCGACCTGACCTGTAACCGTACTACCCTTCAAGTAGTAGAGATTTTCCCGGCGGACGGCCTTCATAACCACCATTGAGCCTTTGATCATCTTGAGAACACCATCTCGTACAGATATCACAAGACCCAATGCTTCCAAATCACCAACAGAGATAAGATTCCTTTTGAGTTGAGGTACATACCTCACCTCCTTCAATTCTCATACTATCCCATCTTTTATCTTGATACGGACTGTACCCATCCCTTCTATATTACACGGATGATCATCATCCATGACCGTGTAACATCCATTTAGCTTCTCAAAACTAGAAAACCAGGCCCTGTTCGGGCACACATGATAGGTGGCTCCAGTATCTAAGATCTACTCAGTCTTATCTGAGTAATCAACAGTAGGAGTAGTAACAGAGAGAGAATACCGATGAGTCTGAATCTGATCCATCCGCCTGTGCGAGATTCGCCTCGGTGTTTGACTCCATCTTCTTACCTTTGGCCTTCGGGTAATCAACTTTCCAATGCCCTAGTTCCTTGCACAAGGCGCACTAATTCCTCTTCAGATCTCTGAAGCCTGATCTGGACTTCGATCTTCCCTGATCATCTCTTCTCTTCCTATTGGAACTTCTGCCTCTTACCGTCAATGTCTCTGCAGTTGTACTCTCCGAAGAAGACAATCTATCATGTCTCCTTACTTCATAACTCACAAGAGCAGCAGACACCTCACTGTAGTTAAGTGATTTTCTTTCATTGATCAATGTAAGAGTAAAGGTCTCATACTCTTCCTAGAAAGAGAATTCAATAGGATTACCACCTTATCCTCTTCATTGGTCTCCACATCTTTAACTAGATCTGTAAGAAGCCTCGTATAGCGATTCAAGTGTTCATTGATGGAGCATTCTCTTTGCATCTGAAAACTATAAAGCGTACTCTTCAACTGCAACCGCGATTCTATGCTTTTCGTCAGATACTTCTTCTCCAGGATCTCCCACAGCTGCCTCGCAGATGTCTCATGCAACACATGATACTTGATGTCTTGTGTCAAACAAGACCTGATCAAGTCACACGCCGTATGGTTCATTTTGTCCCAATCTTCTTCCGTTGTTGATGCGCTCTTCTTCTCCAACCATAGAGTGTCTTCGAGGTTTGATGTCGTCAACGCATCCGTCACCTCACACCTCCACATACCGAAGTTGTTCGTGCCGTTGAACTTTACCATATCAATCCTCAGCGGATGTGGATTCATGGATGTACCTTCTCCAGCCATCTTCTCAACTAATTCCTCAAAGCAATGCGGAAACAAACGGATTTAGATAAATAAACTGGATAAAGATAGGATCTTTACCTCCACGCGAAACCCTCGAAGAGTTTCCGAAGCAATCTACTCCTCCAAACTGATTCCTCGAGCAATCTACACGCTGTTTGAGATCGACACACAATCCTACAAACAGTCCCAACGCCGCTCCAAGATCGACATACGATCTCCGCCAAACAGCAACTGATACCCTCGATCTCACGACTAACCTGGGATGCTCTGATACCAATTTTTGTGTGCAGGACAACAACCTCTCTGACGAATCCACCAACCAGGCGGAGACTGATGCAGCCGGAGACGTACCCAACATGACAAGAATAGAGAACAATAGAGAAAAACAATCAACACAGTATTTAACGAGGTTCGGCAATGTGCCTACGTCCTTGGGGAAAGGGGGAGAGAGATTTTATTGATTCAACAATCAATACAAACTAATACAAGATGGATACTTGAGGGAACTTTCAGGGATACAATACATGAGGGCTCTATCCCTTATTTATATCCACAGAGTCCCTGAATTTAAGGAAACCCAGATTGGATTCGATCCCATCCAGAAAAGGAATTCGAATCCCAAAAGGAAAGCGAAAACGTGTGTCAGTCAACCAAGCGGTCGACCGGGTCCTAACCGAGAGCAGCCTGCTTTCATCGGTCGACCGGGTGGTCGACCGCTCCTTGCCACGGTCGACCGGGCTAACCTTGAGCACGTTGTGCACACCGGTCGACCGGGCGATCGACCGGCCTTCTCCACAGGTCGACCGTGCAGCCGACCGGGAGCTTATCCTGGCCTGCTCAATGCGTCATCTTGCTCCTTGTCTTTCGATCTCTGTGCTACCTTCTTCCATCTCCTCTATCTCCTCTCTCCCTACACATATTATTGTGAAAAGTTAAAGTAACTTAACAGTTATCTACTTTATTTAATTAGTAAGAGTTAAAATTATCTAAAATTCATGTAAAGGACGTGTATTGATGGTCATGCTATAAGCTAAACATGTAAATTTGATATTTTTATGGATAAACACTTTCACAGTCAACTCAACAAATGAATACACAGCCTTTTCTGTCTGCACTCCACCATGCCCGTTCGGGATGGCTATGTCATCGGGCGGGCTCCAGATGCGTTTGAAGAGGGCCCTGTCTTTTTGTCTGGGTCTCTTCTTCTTGATTTCACTGGAATTATCTTGTTGTTTGCAGCTTCTTTCTTCTTCTTCTTCTTCTTCTTCTTCATTGTTGTTTGGGATTTGTTGTTGGTCGGTAGAGGAGGAAGAAGAGGAGGAAGAGGAAGATGAGGTTTCCAACGAGGAGGAGGAAGGAGAGGGAGTGGCGATGAGGTTTTTGCCTTTTTTGGGAGTTCTAAGTTTTAATGGTTTTAACATTTGAGAGAGATGAGGCAAATGTAGATAAACGAACTGTAACTCCCTCCAATTTAAAGGGGTTTTTATATGCTAACAATGCCCCAACTCCGATGGGCACTGTAAGTCCTAAAGTCAATTAACTGCACTCTAAATGTCTTTTGTTTCAAAAACCGCAGTTGATCAAACGCCCAAATTTCGTAACTCAAATCTAATAATTCAGTGTCAATCCAGAAGAAGTATTTTGCAGTGTAAATAGAACACAATATTTGATGCAGGATTCATATATAATTCCATAGCTGAAGCAGTAGAAATGTTGGAGCCCTACAGATTTGTTCATGGGCTAAATAAATATTACAAACCAAAAAATTAAACATAATTAGACGTGTTTTCTTCCAATTGAAAGACCTAAAGTTTTGTAGTGATAGATAGCTTGAAGGGGTTTCAACTGGCACTCTACTTCCTCTTGGTATCGAATTTTTGGAGGCTTCAAGCACTTAGATTACCAATACGTGTGCTGTTTACTTCTCCAAAAGTATCACATGGATGGTGCATTTCAAAGACCCAAAACTGTAAACAGACCTTCAAGAACTCAAGCACTCTAAAAGAAGAAAAAGAAAAAAGAAAAAGAAAAAGAAAGTAACTCATGCACACAAGACTTTCATGAATGATAAATGTTTCCAATTTGAAAACCAAGTGCTTAACTGGCAAATCCACATCAACATAGGCATAACTTAACCGGAAGCATGCACGCAGGCGCACACGAGTTTCACAAATTAGAAATCAATATTGCAAGTGCCATTTTAGCAAAGTAATAAACCTCTTTGCAGTAGGCAAGAAGTCTGGGTTCAAATCTCTCTTGCACCAAACTCTTTACTATTTCCAAAAAAGAATTCAGCATTTCGCAATTGAACAGCCCAATTAAGTTAACCAACATGGAGATGAGTCAATTGGCCAGAGAAACTGTGAAATGCATCAAATCCCACTCTTGCTAACTTCAATAGATGCAAGAGAGTGAGATGTTCAAGGCAAAGCAAAATGCAAAGCTGCCTGAAATATAAAGTAGTAAGATAAAAATTTCTGAAACTTATAGCCATAACAAAAATCCTGTTCATTCTACTGAAGAAATATTGGATAAAGATGAAGTTATTTTCAGTTTTTGGATTTCTTTGGTGGATTGTCGAGCTCTTTGGCTTCATCTCCACTAGAGCCCTCAATGGATTCATCAGGCACATCATTTGGAATGTTATGCCTTGTTATGAAGTCTGTCAGTATGCTCATACTCTCCTCCTTCATTGCAGCCAATTGTTGAGAGAGAACGCCTTTGCTAGATTTAACGGAAAAAGTCTCTGAACCAAGCTGCAGATTGCCTTTCACTCTGCCTTCATAGTTTATAGCAGTAGATGAGGTGTCTTCCATATTCAAGATGCCTGCATAAGATAACAGAAAGAATGCATCTCAAGGTAAGCATGGAAATTAGCTAGCACATGCCTACTTGTGAAACACAAGATGGAGCTTTATATCTTGAACTAAAATACATTCAATATACCTATAAAACAGGGGGGGGAAATACTACAAACTGGATCGGTGTTGTAAGAAACAAACAAAAACTGTTGAGATGAGGTTATCAGATGTCAATTAAACATTGACATGTTCCCACAACAGTGAACTGAGTCTGCAGAAATTGTCTTTATTAAATTTTGAAAAGAAGCATCACAGCGTCTGAGCCCTTATTACATACAACCTAATTTCAAGCACTCACTTTATTTAATGGCCTGATCCAAAAAGGGCAGTACTTCTACGTCCTAAGACCTTAAGAAGGCCTTCTAAAGAAAAACAAAGATTTAGAGGACCAGAAAATGTTCACCAACTTGTCCAACAAGCCGAGTGCCTCACAATAAAAGAGAAACAGGAAAATCATCAAGGTTAACGACAAAATTATTCCCAAAGAAGATTGATTATTTAACTAATATGTGAGGACAACTTTATTTGTCAAGTTACAGCCGTGAGCATAACTTGTGATGTATCAACTATGGCTGGGATATGAAGGCTGTAAGAAGCCCAGACACGGACACGCTGTCATGATTATTATGACATGAGGGCACAATCACCCGTTACTTTAAAGAGCACTGCAAATTCTTCCCTATTAAGACTAGAAATTTTGAGTCATTTCCCAATTGCTCAGTTCAAATTCAAGAGAGCACTACAGTGAATCTTTTGGAACAGTGGAGATGTATTCTTTCAGTGTAAACATTCCTCTTCATTTTGACCTTCACAGTTGCTCGAGAGAGAGTTTTCTTAGACAGGAAAGGTTACAGTTTTACACACCATTTAGTGAGTAGTACACTTCTTAGACAGGCACGGCTATGTGACCAGTATATTGATATATTGGGGTATTGCCCCCATCATCTATCATCAGTTACCCAGGGCTAGCACTCAGATGGCCAGAATGAAAATCTACATAAGAATCATATGGCAACGGGTGAGAGATTCGGGCTGGATCCTATATGGTCCACATGCCGCTCTATTACAAACTATGTAGCAAGGACACTTCTATCATGGAGCCGTGTCGTATCCGAAACGTATCCGACACACGCGTCGTGTGTATTTTTAAGAATTTGCCACGTAACCACGTGTCGTGTCCATTTCAACATTGCCGTGTCCGTGCAACATAGATTATAAATTCATAGTATCCAGTTGTGGATCCAAACAACAAAGAAATCTAAGATCCACTTGAAGATCCAAAAACCCAATATTATATCGGGTTCGGGTCGGTTTTCGAATTTTCCACATCTAATATGTCTCCCCACATATTGTACTTCCCATTAAGAATCACAGAAATTGGCAAGAATTTCATGCTTAGATGTTCTATTTAATTCTTATTGTTCTAGAAATATTAGACATTTAAACATGAAAGAATAATCTTATATATATTATATAGAAGAAAAATAGTTTAGATTGAGCTAAACTATAAAAATATTTATCAAGTTATTGGGCTTGGCTCTCTAAGGATCCATATCTAGATCTAAGAAAGTACTAGATTTATTTCTATTTCTAGGATCCATATCCTAACTGATAAACTATCGGAACAATTTCAAGGATCCAAAACTGAAAATTTTGGTCCAATTCGGAATGACTTATCGGTCCCTATTTGCCACTCCTAATCCCACTAATGCATCAATAACGATGCTTCTATAAGACTATTTTGCTTGGGTACATATCAACCCAAGATGGACAATTATAATATGAGACAAAGGTCCATCTGGACTATTATAATGCAAAACTTGTAAGGGTTTTACAATTTCAATTTTATCTCATGTCACCTCACTGTTCCAAACTCCAAAATAGAAAAGAAAAGAAAAAATAAAGAATAAAAACTATAAATCGTTGAGTATAAAAACTGTTCAAATGTATTGCTTAAGAAGTATCAATGAGTCAAACAGCTTGCTTTGAAGACTATAATTGTATTAACTGGTTGTGCGAGAAAGGTACGAGTCAAATAACATCTATAAAATTTCATTTGAATAACACCTGTATAGCAAAAAAAATAATAATAAAGTATAAGGGACTTCTCTATTATAATTCCATATAATAAACATCGTTTTAATCTTGCATTTTGAGGAACTAGATTTCATGCATGTGCTGTAAACGTGCCAATGTAAAGGATCTTGGAGTGTGAAAGGAAGAATACCAATATATTATTATTGGGAAAAATGTGTATAAGCCCCCAGGCTATTTCCCAAGGGCGAAAAAGCCCCTGCACTTTAAATTCGTGTGAAAAAGCTCCCAACCCAAGTTTTTCAGTTTTACAAAATCCTTGTCCCCACTTTTATTGCATACATGGTACTATGTATTCTTTAATATCTGTATTGCCCTTGTGTGTGGGGCTCTTTCCTGCTGCATCAACACTGCGCGCGTGAGAAGCAATGGGAAGCAATTATTGTTTCTCACGCGTTGTAAAGTGGTGATTGATGAAATTGTACCTTTGCGTGTTTGTGTCCACCTTTGATTGTTTTTGAGAGAGCGCAAAATTTGCAGTAAATCTTTTGCAGCTGCATTCAATGCAAAATATTTGACTGCTTTTGATTAAAGTGTCAACCTTTTGCAGCTGCATTAAATGCACTCCTGTACTAAAAAATGATAAGATATCACCAGAGTGGACAACTTTAGGGTTTTTGAACATGCTGATTGATAAATCCAGGGAGAAAATGTGAAAAGAGAGAAATATGGAGGGCAATTGAGAATGGAGCTGGATATTTCCCTCCAAATTACAAGGCTAGGATAAATCCCATGCATCTCTTCTCCTTATCTTCATCTTGTTTTGCTCCTCTTAAGTCCTCTTCCTCTTCCTATTTTCAATAAATATTCTTTTTCCTCTTCTGTTTGAAACCCAAATCTTTTTCTCTTCTTTTGGGGAAAGAAGAGGGGATCGCCAGAGAGAATTTGGGGCAAAGGGGAGATGATCACCAAAAGAGATAGAAAAAGGTGGACACATTGGGAGTTTGGGGGATAGAATTAAGATAAGGAGAGAAGGCCCAAGAGTATTCTCCCATTGGGGGGATTTCGGAAACCGCTCCCGATCACATCGTGACATCAAACAACTCTGTGTAGTCCACTCATTAAGGGGCAAACAGGGAATTTCCACCTCCCCACTACCCCACAAATATACTTAATACAATTTCAGGGAGTAAGTGGATTGAAAACTGTGCATGGGGGCTTTTCATGCGGATTTAATGTGCAGGGCCTTTTTCACTCTTGGAAAAAAAAAACTTAGAGGCTTATACACATTTTTCCCTTTATTTTTTTCTTTAAATTCGAACACGTGCCAATAAAAGGATCATGCATGTACTTACAACACACGGTTTGAAGTATCACCTAATACTGATGTATACAATCAATGATGTGGCTGATACAACCGAGATATACCCATATTATCGATAGGATCAAGCTGAGACAACTGATTATTGCCAACATTGCCGATTTTGATACCATAATACCTGGCTGATACTGATATCGAGATTTCAAACCATGATTTAACATGACAAGAAGGTCCACATGTGTAAAGGGTTTGGATTATGGTTTAAAATCGCGGTATTAGTATCGATCAATGATTTTTAGTATCAATGTCATCAATATTGACAATATTGGCCATATCGATCAACTGATATTATAGGATTAATATCGCTTTGAGAAAAAAAAAACCCGATATAATATTACCAATATATATTAGAGTAGGCTGATATTTGAAATTATTGTTTCATAACATGGAAGGTAAAGAATATTGGAAAGAGAGAAAAAAAGAAGGAAAAGAACACAAAAGGAGGGAAAAGGGAAAGGGGAAAGGGGGAAAGAGTGGAAAATAAAGGAAAGATGAAATTTAAAATTTTTTAAATGTAGGAAATTTTATGTACAAACATATTTTATGTATGTATGTATGCATGCATACATGTATATAGGCATTTTTCTATTATCATTTTACATATCCTCTATATATATTCTATTGTCACATTGTCGTGTTCTCATGTCTTACTTTTTAAGAAATTGTTGCGTCATGTCTCCTATGTCTGTGCCAATGCTTCTAAGCTAGTAACTGGCTCAATTGAAAAAAAGTTGTCTTATAAAGTCGATTATACATCAAAATGTCATCAAATTAAATGACCATAAACTTTCCTACAAAAGGACAGAACACTTGTGCCATAACTCTCATGAATGTACTTGGTACATTGGATAATCTGAATGGCATGACCAACCACTCATACGCATATCTTTTGTCCCAAAGTTTGTCATTCATTCATCTCCCTCGTGGATATGAATCTGATGATACCCACTTTAAAGATAAATCTTTGATTAGATATTAGATCTGGCCATCATGTACAACAAATCATCAAGCTTAAGAGTGGGAAACCTATACTTATTGTGCTTTTAGTGTTGACCCTATTATCCACGCACATTCTCCAATTACCATCTTCTTTAAAGTGAGTTAGGCGGGGACTACAGAAGGACTAAGACTCTCTCGAATAAAACCAAACAGTTCCACAATAACTTCTCCACTTGACAATTGTGCTCCGTGTGCTCAGTAGGGTTTATCTTATAATGTGAAAAATTAAGGATGATGGAATCACGAGATTATGGGAGGGAGTTTGTATATCTTAGGGGAGGGAGTTAAAATAGTAAATCATTATGATGTCTTTAAAAGCAAAGGATTCAATAAACTTCAAGGGAACTCTGATCTCAAAAAAAAACTCTTGAGTTGTCGCGGCCACGACCACATAAACATTCCACCCTCCCTTTGATGTGAAACGAAAGAGGGGAGTCTAAGAATTTTGGGAAATATGAGAGATGAAAGAAAATAAATAATAATTACCTAATGGATAAATAAAAAGTCTTTCACCTTCTCGGACCTCATGCGCTTCACGTCGCACATTCATCGATTGACCTCACACTGCTTCACGTCGCACGCTCGATTTTAGCTTCACAGCTAGGGCTTCACATCCTGCCATGGGCGACACACCCTGAAGGGAAATCAACCCATCTAATTTTTTTCAAAATTCTAGTATACTTTTATTGAAAGAAATAGAGCCTTTAAATAGGCCTAAAAGTCTTAACTTTTCACCACATAATCGATGTAGGACTAAACATTAAAATAAAGACTAAATAAAAAAGAAAAAATACACTAGACTCAATAGAAAATACAGACTTAATTCGAATTCTCTCATGACATTAATGTCCCCGTCATTCTCGAAGGGTGGGAAAAACTGGACCTCGTCGAGTATACATGAGGTGGAGGTGAGGTTGCTGCAGGATTGTGGCAACGCGATGATGAAGGTGTGTGGTTTGCTGCAGAAGGACAGCGGAGCGATGACGATGGTGGTGGGGTTGTTGCATTGTAATGAGACTCGACGGTGTACTGGACTTGTGCGGTGGGTGGTCCGAGTGGTGTGGTTGTTGACGGGAACAAGAGCAGCAACGACTGCATAGTAAAACAACAGTCAGAGAAGACGAAGGTGAGGATGTTGCGATTATTGTTGCGACGACTGTCAGCGGAGTGAGGGAGAGAGGCCCTGGGAAGAGGCTGAAAGAGAAGGAGATGTGGATGCTTGCGGGAGGGAGAGGAAAAAAGGGAGAGAAGAGGGAAAAGAAAACAAGAGGACTTTATTTCTTTCTTTTAAATATTTTGATTGTGATTTGTAACTAAAGATTTGGAATTGTAAGTGAGGATTTGATTGGGTTGAGATTTTGAGTTGTGGTTGGGGTTTGAGATGCGTGATGAGGATTTGAGATAAAATAAGAGATAATGAGGAGATTGAAAAGATTTTGTAATTTTTTTAGAATTTATGGAAAAAGAAATGAATGAGATTATTTGACAAAAGAAATGAAAAGAAAGAAACAATCAATAATTCAAATAAATTTTGTACCGACTTCACATCATGAATCTTTTCACAAGAAATTTGTATTACAATTATAATTTCATCACTCATTATTTTTTCTAACTATACTCTGATACCAAATTGATGTGAAACGAAAGACGGAGGTATAAGGATTTTGAAAAAAATGAGAGATAAAAGAAAATAACTAATGATTACCCTAATGGATAAATGAAAAGACTTTTCACCTTCTCGAACCTCATGCCGCTTCACGCCGCACATTCATCGATCTTGACCCCGCGCTGCTTCATGCTGCACGCTCGATCTTAACTTCACAGTTAGAACTTCACGCCCTGCTATAGATGGCACGCCCCTCAAAGAAAAATAGCGCGAACAATTTTTTCAAAATTCTAGTCTACTTTTATTGAAAACAATATAGTGTTAAATGAGCCTATAAGTCTTGATTTTTTACCACATAACTGATGTGGGACTAAACATGAAAATAAAAATAAAAATAAAAATAAATAAAAAAATACACTATACTCAAAGAAAATAACAATTCGAATTCTCTCATGACATTGATGTCCCCATCACCCTCTCTTAAATTTCTCTCTTAAGGATGTGGAGAGGTTTCGTTGCCTCACGCAGTGTACCCAATCTTTTTGTTTCCCCTAGGAATCTCTTTGGGTTTGAAAACAGTTAACACTATTTTTTTTACATTATAATTATAATTGAATACATAAGTGCTCGTCCTCCAAAAAATGGTCATATCAAGATCATACAATCAAGGTCATCCTTACAACACCTGTGTTATATCTATAGGAACACCGTCACAACCAATGCGGTCTTGCTAGGCAGAAAACTAAATAGGGACCAAACATCCTCAAAGCAGATAAAGCACTTTAATCTACCATGTGACCTTGTATGGTTGTGGGTGAGGTTCGGGGTTTAAATTCATTCTCTCCATGGCTAAGTTAGAGACCACATTCACGTAACAATCTCCATCAATGGCAAGTTTACATGATTTGTCGCCATTCTTGATGTAAGTATGAAAGATAGCTTTCTTGCTCCAATCTTCCTCACCATTGGGCATGGCTAAGACACACCTTAACAAGCAAACAAGCTTCATAACTCTCTAAAATGTCTTCAACATCAGTGCCACCATCCTCGAGGGCATAAACCTCTTCATCCTCATTGCCTTCTTCATCAGAATAATGAGCTCCTACATGGAGGGCCTTGCTCGGCCACACTCACAAGCATAGTGATTCACGCCTTGACACTTGTAGCATGTTACTTTGTTAGACCCTATTTTGGAAGACTGTGACGACAAACTTCCTCTTCAACTTCGAAGAACTAGAAGTCGAGTTATTAGGTTTAGGTGCAATGCTAGAAGGTTTAGTTTATTATCAAATTGCTTCCTATTGGGGTTTGTTCCCAGACTTGGAATGAAATTTCTTAGATACAAGGTACCTAAGATACTCTTCGTATTCTAAAGCCAGCTGAAATGCTTGCTCTATAGAAGCCAAAGTTTAAGGAAGCAACTCGCCATAATATCAGCCCATCGACCTAAAGGAAAACAAGAGAGGGTCAAAATGCTCATCTTAGACATCATATCGGACCATGAGTTCGTCAAAACTTACTCATATATTCTGAAACAGACAAACTCCATAACGTAAACTCTTTCATAAGGTGATCCAGGTATGTAGTTGGAGATTCTCTTCTTTCAACTTCTCCTTCATCTCATCCCAATTCATAATGGGCTCTTATCTAGAATGCTCCAGATGTCCTTCAACTGTGGTCCAATATATCTTAGCTTATGTCTAGAGGTTCATCTTGGTAAACCTAACCCTACGGCCTTTGGACACGTCGTAACAGTAAAATAATGATTCATATTAGCTAACCAATCACTAAAGGCCTGAGGGTCTAGTCTACCAACAAAAGATGTGGCTTCTACTTTAACCCCTCTTTGTGATGTCATCCTCCCAACGCCTTGCATCACATCTCCTAGGGCATCTCCTAGGGCTATAGGAGTTTAGCTCAACATCTGCTATCTCTTCCTCGCCATCTAGATATCGTCATCTGAAGGGTTTCTGCTACAAATTTGTGCACAGAGTCAATGGTGAATGGTCAATCTCTCTGTTGAATATCTCTAGGAGCATCCCTATGACCAACTCTACCATTTCTCCTACTAGCCTAGTTCCCACTGTTGGGTTCTAATCTCTTGAGTAGCAATGTTTGTGGTGGTCTAATTTAACCCCCCCCCCCCCCCCCCCCAAGATACTACAATCCTCACGGTGAGGTTGTTCTTGTCGAAATCGGGTTCTATGGCTCCTATTTGGTTTACAAACAGATTCTCATGAATCTTCTTACCACACTCTTGTTCTAAATCAATATCTTCTAAAGCCTGAAGAATCTTCAGAACATCGTCCTATGTCAGTTCGATATCCTAGCTCTATAGTTCAACAACTACATACATGTAACCTATTGCTCTTACATAACATACACAACCTAACCTATTGCTCTGATACCAAATCTGACAGCACCAAACAACATAACTTAAGATGCAATGCATGTCAAACATGAAAGCTAATATGATGCATAATACCTTTTAAACTAAAAGGACAAGTATAATAACCTTGATTTGATGCAATATAATGCTGAACTAAATCTTTTATGATTCTAAAATGTGTAAGTTATGCAAGATGATCCTAGTAATCAAATCATACAAATAGAGATTGCGACTCAAATTATCAATTAACTAAAACTAGAATTGAATGACTTAAAAGCCACACAATCAACTTGATGTGACGAATATGAAATTAATATTGAAGCGATTTTGTTCCCAAGGTGCCAAGAACTTGCTGCATTATGATTCTGACCACCAATTGTTCAATTTAGAGATGTAAATAAATCTAGATGAAGAACTTCCCAATTCAGGTTTATGGTTTCTTTAAGAAAATTGGAACCGAATCTTTTTTGGTGAAGGTTCTCAAAGTTATAGATGTTAATGGGGTCGCAAACAAAGTAGTTTGGGTAAGAAAAAGAAAAACTAGGGTTTAATAAGAGTTTAAAGGCTAAAGACAAAGATGGAGATTCACAGGTTCATGTAGCTATTTCTTTTTTTTTTTTAACTTCAGCAAAAAGACAATACCAATATGATTTCAACAAATAGATGGCTTAGAGTTTGAAAGTGGGAAAATAAATAAGTAGGAGAGAGAAATAGAGGAAAGAAAAGATATAATGGAGCAAACTGAAAACAAAGAATAACAAGATTTCACACCTTGCAATTTTGATTTCGCATCCCATTCAACACTTCACACAGGTTCCTAGAAGCAGCAAAAATTTTCTTCAAGAAACAATATCCTTTTCAATAATATGTCATAGTCTCCACAAGTCAACAATCCTGGGGGATTAAACAATCCCTAAAAAATACGAGATGACTAAGTTACCATGATTGGAAAAAACACTATAAATAGTCTTTAAAAAAATGAAAATATTCCTAAAAATCAAATAAATCCATACAAAACATGGAACTAAAATTCCATGAGAGAAGCCCCCAATCCCTGTCTCCTCCTCGAATTGACTTTAAAAGCTCACTGATCCCTATCAGCCGGCCTTAACAATGTCAAGGCCATTAAGATAACCCACTCTCAAGCATTCATGGAGCTAGGAGTTTCCATGATCTCCCTACTTTTTACAGGAGGTTTGTCAAGGAATTTAGTATCATTAAGGCTCCCATTACAAATTGCCTCAAGAAAGGAGAGCTTAAATGGACTAAAGCTACGAACAAGGCTTTGGAGAAGATTAAGGAAAAGGTGCTTGCTACCCCAATTCTTAAACTACCAGGAGTTTGAGATCGCTGTTGATTGTCGCTTGTGATTCATCAGGTGTGATGTAGATTGGGAACAGGGAAGAAGAAAGAGGGAAAGAAAATTAGGGTTTTGAGGGGATAAAGATGGATCCGGGCTTCAGCACCCAGGAGATCTCTCTCCCACTTTGCACATCACCATGCAAAAAATCAAAACTGGATAGCATATCAGCATGCTAAATAAAAGATTTTATTTTCAAATCATTATAATCTCTTTAAAAAACTACAACTTTTGACCTTATATAGGCTCCTACAAGAAGACTTCCTCACCATAACCGATGCGAGACTAAAAAACACACTAAATAAAACAAAACAACTAAAAGAAGTCTAAATAATAACTAGAGCGATTTTCATCACTCTCCAGCTTATAAGTATTCATCTCCATTGAATACAATGGTAACAGATAGTAGGCTCGCATCAATCATGCCAAGGTGAGGGTCGAGGCATCAGCACTCGTGCATCATGTCGGAGCCAAGGTGGTGGAAGTGGGTCTGGCTTTTACGACAGCTCAGCTGCAGCCGACGGTAGTACGAGCAAGGCACATGAAGTAGAACAAGTCAGGTCCTCTCCACTGAAGATCGAGTTGATACCAGGATCTCATGGGGTATCCAACTCGTAGGTGAGGGAAGCAATCCTCGTCAGAACCCTATCAGAACCTTAACGCTAAGCGTGTAACTCCCTCACGATCTAAGGGTGACTTATCACAATCACCTCATTATCAACTGAAAATTCTTGCAATATACTATATGAACATGCAGAAAATCTATAGTTATCAATGCAATTTGCTAACTGTCTAGTGATATTATCATGTGTAACAGGCAAATGCAATGAAGTAGGCATAACTCGTTAAGATGGAAAATAGAATATATGGGATGCCTAGGAAGACACACATCGAACACCACTAAGAATAAACTGGACTCAAGGATAAACTCCAAACAGCTATTAAAAGAAGACGCACCAGAAGGAACCTGATGAATCATGACAACGAATTCTAATGACAGACTAGGAGAGGAAAGACTTAGTAATCACCATAGAATCAACTTGTCTCATGTTAAAAAATCACTACTCTCATGGACATGGCTATCAACAGGTATGGATGAGTGGGCTAGACTCGACTCTACATCACAATGGGGAAGAAAGAGGGAAAGAAAATTAGGATTTTGAGGAGATAAAGATAGGTTTGGGCTTCAGCAACCAGGAGATCTCTCTCCCACTTTGCACATCATCATGTAAAGATTCAAAATTAGATAGCACATCAGCATGTTAAACAAAAAGTTTTATTTTCAAATCATCATAGTTTCCTTAAACAACTACAATGCTTGACCTTATATAGGCTCCTACAAAGAAGACTACCCCATCATAACCGATGTAGGACTAAAAAACACACTAAATAAAACAAAACTAAAAAAACTACTAGAGTGATCTTCATCAAGGTGTTAGTATATGTGGCGTTTTTAGCCAAGGACATCTCATTTTATATTTTATAAGAAGTTGAATGAAGCCCATAAAAAATACTCCCCCATTATTTCAAGCCTTGAGGTATTGTTGTCACTACCTCCTCCTAAGCAGTTCATTATTTCAGGTCACCAGGCACTCGGGTATCACAATTCCCAAAGGAAACTAGGACATTGACATGCTACATGGGTAGAGTTTTTGCAAGAGTATACTTTTATTCTCATACATTGGCCATGTGCAAAGAATAAACCTGCTGATGCATTGAGCAAGAAGATAGGAGTCTTAAGTGCCATGAGTGTCTAATGGTTGGGTTTGACAAATTGACTCAAGACTACCCTCCTTGTTAGGAATTTGGTGAAATTTACATTTCATTGACTCAACACCCCCTTGGTTGTTGTTTTCACCGTTGCCAATAATTTACCATTTTAGAGGAAATTATGCATTCATAAGATTTATTGATATAGAATTGCACACATGAGGGCTCGCAGGATGTTGTGGCTAGGACAAGACCATAGTGATGGTAGAGGGCTAGGTTCTATTGGTCTAGAATCAAGAGGGATGCTTACACGACTAGTCGCCCATTGTAGGACTTGTCAAGTAGCAAACGGAAAGAAGCAGAACACTATACACGCCTCATGCACCTTGGCATGATCTTCACATTGATTTTGTGTTAGGTCTTCCTCGTACTCTTAGGAAGCATGATTCCGTTCTCGTTATCGTGGACATATTTTATAAAATGGCACATTTTATTCCATGTAGCAAGACTATTGATGTGACGCATGTTGCCAATTTGTTCTTTACGGAAGTAGTGTGACTTCATGGGCTTCCTAAGACCACGTCAACCAATAGAAGACTTACTCGAGATGTTAGTTCACGCATTTCTAGAAGACTCACTCGAAAAAACTCAACCCAACAATTAAGTTTTCCACAGCCTAGAGGTAGTTAATTCAAGGTTAGTAGATCTAGTGCGATGTCTAGTGGACGATCATATTCTAGGTGGGATTTAGTTTTGCCTATGGGCCAAGTTTGTAGATAATAGTTCAGTAAATAGTTCAACCACTATTTTAAATCTCGGCCGATATATACCGGTATATCGGCCGAGATACGGTATTTTATCCAAAATGAACAAGTGCGAAATTTTATAGGATATCATTTTGGACCAATATGGGTCGATATATCACCTCGTGGCCGATATATCAGCCAATAACCAAGGTGAATATATCCGATATATCGCCACGTGACGCATTTGAGGAGCTTCTACAAAAAGTAAATATCCTCTATGAGACTATGACCCTAAACTTGCTTTAAATAGTTTCATATAATTTTATGTAGGAAATCACATGTATATTCTTCATTCGGTATAACGTCTAAAATGACATCCAGTGTTTAGTACCATATTGTGATATGTCACCAAATATCTGGTATCTAGTATATAATTTTGCCGACCGATATATCACCGATATCCGATATTTAAAACACTGAGTTCAACTGGTTATTTGAGATTGTCACTGGTTATAAACCTAAGAAATCTACAGACTTTATTCCTATGCCTATAGGACTTAAGCCTAGCAAATCTGCTAAGTAACTTGCACAATATATGCATAATTTGCATAATGATATTTGATGAAAATTTTCAATGAGCAATGACTTGTATAAATCAACAAAGACTGCAGGAATTCAAAGAAGGGGAGGAAGTACTGATAAGTGTTCGTCTGAGAGGTTCCTTCCTGGAGTTATCAAGAAATTGCATGTGAGATGCTCAGGTTCATACTGTGTTGTTTTGCTGAAGATATAATCAAATGCATATGAATTGAATTTTTTGGATGATATGGGCATTAGTCTCGTATTTAATGTTGCGGACCTACCAAATCATGAGTCTTTTGACTACTCATATAGGCTTTCCTACTAGTTCAAGTAATCACACAGATTCATATCATTAGCAGTTCTGCTAAGGATTTTGTCTCCAACCCATCGATACCTGTGGATCTGATGAAGAAGCATGTGCGAGAATACATCGAGGTCATCCTCGATGATAAGATTATTTTTATCAACGTATTTGATGTGATGGCATGGACATCTAAATTCAGATAACACATGGTCGATGGCAGAGTTACAAGAGCTTAACTTGGAGATAATAAGGTCATATCTTCCCCTTCATTCACCGGAGGTGAATTTTTCCAACCAGAAAAAGCTGATAGGGATCAAGGAGTTTTTAAAGTCTGGTCGAAGAGGGGACAAAGGGATTTGGGGCTTTTCTCATAGAATTTTAGTTTTTTTGTCTTGTATGATTTATTTGATTTTCAGGATTTTTTGCAAATCTTTTGGGACTGTTTCAATCAAGGCTATTTTAGCCATTTTGTACTCATTCAAATTATTTAATCCCCCTAGGGTCACAGACTTATGAAAGTTATGATCTATATTGAAAATGATGTTATTTCTTGAAGAAATTTTTGTCTTCTTGAAACCTGTGAAGGAATGAATTGGGTGTGAAATCTAAAATTGCAAAGTGTGAAATCTTGTTATTATTTGTTTTCACCTTTCTACATTATATCTTCTCTTCCCGCTTTATATTTCTTCTCCTACTTATTTGTTTTCCCCTTTTCAAACCTTAAGCCATCTAATCACTGAAATCCTATTGATATTGTCTTCTTGCCAAATTAGAGAGAGAGAGAGATCCCCATCTTTGTTTTAAGCCTTGAAACTCATAGTTAAACCCGTGATTTTCCCCCTTCTTTCTCACCCAAACTATTTTATTTTAGACCCCATAAACATATACCGACATCTATGAGAACTTTCACCAAATAAAATTGAGTTCCAATTTCCTTAAAGAAACCCTAAGCCTGTAATAGACCAGATTTGAACACGAAAGTTCTTCTTTGTCTAGATTGGTCGACATCTCAAAATTGATTGGTGATTAGCATCATGAAGGAACAAGTTTTTGGCATTTTGGGAATGAAAGTGCTTCAATAATGATTCCCTATTCGTCACTCCAAAACAATTATGTGGCTTCTAAGTGATTCAATTAAAATTATGGTTACTTGATAATTTGAGTGGGAATCTCTATTTGTGCGTGATTTGATTCAATAAAATAGCCTACGATCATCTTGAATAATTTACATGTCATATTTTACAGTCAAAGTTTTTAGCTTGGAACCATATTTCATCAAATTAGGGTTACTATACTTGTCCTTTTAGATTAGAAGGTATTATGCATTTCATCTGTTTGTTTGTTTGAACATATCATTGCAACCTAAATTCTGAAGTTCAGTGTTGCATCACCAACACTTTATGAGATGAGGGAAGGAAAGCGAGAAGGTAGGAAATGAACTTATGGTCCGGTTTTACAAAAGCGTTTACTAATATTAAAGAGGGAGAGGGCGAGGACAGTTTTCGAAATATAAGTATATATGGATGGAGCATTAACAGAGTCAACCCTCCAAAAAAAAAGGGTGTTAGGTACTAATAAGCCAGTTGAGAGAGTTTAAGTGTTTGTCAGGTTAAGGGGTTGACATGCAATTTACCTTGTAACTTTCCTTGTAATTTTGTGATATATCTAGACGTAAACTTTTTCATGTTCACAATGTTATTTTCGTGCTTTATGTCTTTTCATGTCTATTTAGCAATTATTGAAATGAATTAGTGTATGAGACTTTTCCAAATTACATTCCATTGACTCACTTCGCTCAAATGCCACGTTTTTTACATCTCTCACCTTGGAGATAGAGAATTTTGTTGCCTTGGCCTCGCCTTTCGGTTTTAAAACTCCAGTTACAATTGAATTTTTAAACAACCTACGATGATAATCACGGATATGAAGATCCTTAACAGATATGACTGTGAATTGGATGCTATGCTTCAAAAATGATCCAATGTCATTTCGTGACACACGTCAAAAAATGACCTGTGTCATACACTTTACCAACATTTTGGGCATATCTTAGCCTTGTCTCTTTTAAGAGGATCAAAAAATAAAGTAACAAAGCCATGTTGGTGCAACATGCAGACTTTAATTTTTTTAAAAAAAATTTAAAGTCTGCATGTTGCAAACATCAAGCATGTCCAACTTAAGTAAAATTATGAATAACGCAAATATTCATGACAGGATCAAAAAGAAACTTCTGAGCATATGATGTGAACGCGTCTAAACACCATGCAAACATGTGAGGACATTGTGGTCTTCTATTAGGTCAAGTATTAAATTGAACTTTCGGATATGATACATCGATTCAAGAATCTATAAATGTCGTGAAGGTTTTATTTTGTTTCTCTTCCTACTTTTGAGATATGTTCTGCTCATTGTTAACATAGGACTTAAGGGAATCTATATATGTCATGAAGGTTTTGTTTTGTTTCTCTTTCTACTTTTGAGAAAATATGTTCTACTCATTGCTAATTTTAGAACAGGAGGTATGTGTATGGATATACATAATAAAAAAGTTGCGTCCTTGAATCCTACTATTTAAGGATTTGCATATCCTTATGCATGTGCCATGTCGTATCCATCTCCACTGTGTCAGTTCTTGTGCTGCCTACATTAGTAGTCTTTGTTATAGACAACACATAGTTACCAAAAACAAGGCATGAAAGCAGGATGACATACAAGATTTAAATACGAGGTGTGTTGTCCTTGAAAAATAAGGGAAACATGTATGTACTTAAGTATATACATAATTAAATGATCAATTAATATGTGTGTTTATGCATGAGTACATGTACATGTAATTTTTGTATGAACGCAACATGTTAAAATTTTATTTCTTCAACCAAAATTGTTTTATCAATTTCCTTGTATCTAGGGTCAACTTAAATAATTTTAAGTTAGTTATATAAGATGCATGATTTTAGAAGTTTTCTTCTATGAAATGATAATTATTTATACAGAGTGTTTTTGGAAAGAAAAATATTCATTTAAAAGTAGTTAGAACGAAGATTTTGCTAGCTTCTTGTAACAGTAGTAGAATTATTTTTCAGGAATTTTTTAAAAGTTTCCCATAAGTAGCAAAAACAGTATCCTAATAGTTTCTATAAGTGATAGAAGCAGCACCATGTAAATTCTTATACAATACGGTCTGAATGTCTGAAACCAATTTGCCCAGACACAAGTATCCCTCATATATAAAGTGTTCTACGGTCTGACGCCATTCTTGATGAACCAAGTTTGAGGCAATAAAAGAGTACATAAGGTTTGCTTCTCTCTAATACATCTTTGAGGCGGCCTTTAGAAACATTGAGCCAGGATAAACTTTGGACCCTTGTTTTAAATATCGGCCAAGTCGGCCGAGATATCGTCCGATATCTCTTTTTTTGCCTGCTGCACGTTACGACATGGAGAAAATCATTCGTCATATCGTTTGCAGCAAAAACGACCGATATTTGAAATATCGGCCGATAAATCGCCCGACATCGCTCGATATATCGCCCCAATATGAAATAACTTATTTATTGCACGACTGCGTGCAAATGTAAATTGTTTTTTTACTGTCTTTGCAAGCATATTACATCATTTTTATTAGGTAGATGATATGTATGATTCTAAACCAACTTTTAGTTATCAATATTTCATTATATATAGTGTATGATATGAACACCCAATATGCGCGAGTATCCCCGATATCTTCCCCGATATCCGATATTCGATATGAAAAAAACCCCGTCCGATATGATTTCGATATCCGATATTTAGAACCTTGCTTTGGACTACTTTCTTCTTTAGTTTGAGCCCTTGTCACTCCTTGTAACTACTCTAAATTCATCTTTAAGTTTATATATCTTAGATTCTTAGAGTGCAGTGAAGAATTTATACAAGTTGAGGATGTAGGAATATATTATGATAGATAAGCTAAATGACGTATAGCTAGAAAAGGAAATTAGATGATTGAAGCTGGCTAAATCATGAATGATTAGCTTTTGAAGTACAAATAGAAAAGATGTTGATCAAATGTGCTGAAAAGTAAGGAATAGGATAATCAATTATCCTGAGAAAGAGGATGCTAATTGGATATGGAAGATTAAGGATTAATTACTTGTTTACAGGTTTTCCAAATGCATCTATGCACCAACAAACTTTAGCTTTAGATTATTCTGATGTGGTTCTATGCTCCCTCCCTTCGTGTGTCTCTTGTAGTTTACTTTTTCTCCTAAAACTAGTTTTAAGCACATATATTACACGTGGGACAGTAATATACATCTAAAGCTCAAAAACTTAATAATGACAATTCCCTAAGGAAAGCAATGAAGTAATGGACTAATCAAAATAAGCTAACAAATAATTAGCCACTCACAAAGCAATACATATTGAGATAATGAGAAATTATGTTTAGTTTGTATAATTATAAGGTGACAGAGGCATATGACAAGCTATAAGGTGCAAATGTGGCCATTGCGGGCAACAATTTAGAAGAGCAATACTTACAATTCAAGAATTCAAGTGTTTATGGGGGTGTATGAGGGCGAATACAAAAAGACAGATTAAGAGCAATATCTTTACTTTTAATTCTAATATAAATATTCTATTGAAAGGGGTAGTTGACATGCTGTGACTAAAAGATTTTAACTTTGTATGAGATGTGCCATATTGGAATGAACAGTTGACAAATAATAATTTCCTAAGCAAGAGATGTATGAGTGTTCTGCTGGGTCGGTTGGAGGTGTGTGTGGGAGGGCCTGGCGCTTTAAGCTAACGAATATCCCTGGAGGCGAGGCGAGGCAGAGGTTAAAATAGACATGTCTTTTAAGATATGTAAAAAAACAAGTAGTATCAGCCGCTCTTCCCCTTTCTTCAATTTCAATTGCATTACTTCCATCTCATCTCAACTTGCAATGCTCTGTTAAAGCTCCGGATTTTGCTTTTTTGTTGTTTTTCTTTTTCAAAATTAGTATTGTAGCAAGAGACTAATAAGAAATTAGTTCCAATGCTATCAACATGTACCCAAATATATTTCAGATTTCAAATGAAAGACAAGATCATGTTGAATTTCAGGCATAAGCATATAAGATCATATTAAACAAACTTATTATAGAACTAATCATCCATAGAACAGCAGGCTCGGGCTCCATTGTTTATTTACAAATTGGACATGTACAAAATTAGAAATTCAGCAATTTTGAAGTCACCAATCGATCTTTCTTTCAAACAATTTAACAAGATTTCAAATTTTCTTCACTGTTCTTCTTCTTCTTCACAAGAGAAGAATGAGAAGAGAGAGAAAAAAAAAAAGAAAGAAGAAAAGTAAAGATAAAAGATGAAGAAAACTGAAAAAATAGACTGCTTACCTTTAACGGCAGCGAACGACGACTGAAGGAGGCGGACGGCGGTCGACGGCAGTGAAACCCGACGGCAGACGGTGGACGGCCAACGGGGGTTTCTTTTCGTTAGGGTTGGATGGGAACCGTCGGATGATTGATTTGGGGGGGAATAATCTCCGTGTTATTCTCACACCGTCAATATTGGGATCTTACCGGTCCGGTGGGAACGGGTCGGTACCACGGTGTACAAGAGGATCCAGTATAAACATGTAGGATCCAAGCCCACACTATGCTATGATCCACGTGAGGATCCAAACCTGATAATTACTTGGAGTTGGTTTCCAGTTTGGAACTACCCAAATGCAATATTTCTCTTCAAATATCACAATTGCCATTAAAATATGTTCCTTTGTATAAATATATTTATAACTAGTATGAAAGTACACCTAGAGGGGGGTGAATAGGTGTAAGGCTAATCTAATGACAAATGATGCGGAATTAAAAGCTTAATGCAACACACTTAGTGTAACCAAAGAGTGTAACCGAATTCCTGGTGAAGGGCTCTGGACTATCTCCTTAAATTCTTCTAAATAAGAGTTGAGGTGCTATGTAAAGCTCTCTTGGTTCAACACAAATGAGGCACACACAAAACAATACCAAGCATATAAATGATATGAACAATATGAAATGATACAAGGCACAATATAAGAGAGAGAGAGAGAGTTAGAGAAAGTGGATCAAATGCAAACACACGGATATGTTTCGAGGTTCGAGCACACAGCTCTACGTCCCCGCCTTCACACAGAAGGATTTCCACGAACTCGTCCACACAGGACTTCCCACACATGGAACCTCTACTGAGAATTTGGGTAAATACAATCGGGAGTACACAACTCCTCTCTCTAACAAAATACAATCTCTCACTAGAGGCAAGGCACTAAGCAGCACAATATCAACCTCACAAATGAGGGATAGGCACAAAGCCAACACCAACAATAATCACCTCACACTTGAGGGATTTCAACTCAATCTCCACCTCTCACTAGAGGGATACAAACACCACTTTTACAATCACCTCTCATTAGAGGGATATCAATACTATCACCTCTCACTAGAGGGATATCACAATAAATGGAAGGTTTACAACATGGTGGTATTAACAACCACAAACTAATTTTTCCACAAAAATAGATCCTAATAGATAGGATAGATAGATAACTCAAGTGTGAGAAAACAAAGAGTTTGAAAATCAAAATCACAAAGAAAAACTCTTGGGAAAACTTCTAGAATAGATATAAAAATGAAGATCAAAAACAATCCCAAAGACTTCTCCTTTTCTTGATTTTTCCAACCCTTTAAACAAATAAAGATAAAATCTTTTGGCTCTAAAAACTCTTCTAAAAACTTGTATTAAATACTAGAAAGAATGAGAATTTTTGCTCTAAAAAAACTTGTTCAAACACCGACTCGAATGGGGGTATTTATAGCCCCATTTCAAATCTGCCCGTTGGCAGCAGGCAAGGTCATTTTTGCCCTTCCGGTCGACCGCCCGGTCGACCGGCCCAACGGTCAGATTTCTGACCGTTGTGCCTCGGGTCGACCGGCCTAGTCGACCGAGAATGGATACAGAAAGCAGAGCTCTCTGCCAGTCGACCGACCCGGTCGACCGGGGCCATTTCCAGATAGCAGAGCTCTCTGGACGGTTGACCGCCCAATCGGCCGGCCCACCAGCCCTGGCTGCGTGCACATCTGTGCACGTCGGTCGACCGGCCGACCTCTGCTACGGTCGACGGCAGACAGCCAGTCCAGCCACTTAAGGGATTGAAAACTTGAGTTATTATTAATTAAATCCCATAAAAACACATAATTTCACAAAAGCCAGTTCTTACATTATCTTTGAAATACAAATATGTGTGACAAAGATTCAACACATATTACAAACAATTTGAACCATTTTTGTGAGATAGAAAATTTGCCTTAAACCAAAATTCGTATTTTTTGAAACTTGAATTTTTGAAATGGAAAACCGTTTTCTCCAAAACTCATGTAAATACAAAAAATATGATATTGAAACAACTTTGAAGCATATTGTATATGGATAAAATCCGATATACATGAAAGATATTATATCTATGTTTTTGATATTAAATCAAAAATAAGTTTTGTTTAAATACAAAACTCCAAACACATGAATAGACTTATCAAAATAAGTTTTTCTAAATAGATAATGTATAAATGTATATAGATCAAATCTAATATACATTAAACCATGTAAACTTGTTTTTGATTCTATCTATTCATGAAAACCAAGATTGGTTAAACCGAAAAACTAAAATATGAAACTTGTGTGTGTGTATTGTGAACTTGAGCATATCACACTATACTATCTTTACAATGATCTAAACAAAATCTTAACTGAACAAACCGATGTCTTCTTATAGAATTCCGTCTCCAAGTTGACTCGATCCAAACGTGATCCCCCAAGCTTGATCCAACCGAGTGCTAGATGTGAACTTGACGCTCGAGCTCTTGAATCACCATGTGAAAGCTCTAAAATACCTTTGTTGAAGCTAATCACCTACTAATATCTTGGTTAAATATCTAAAACTAAATATCACAAGATTATTAGTAAACTATAACTACATGAGTTAATCATCATTAAAACTAGAGTGAAGGGCCTTTGGGCCAACATAGTATACCGTCACTGTCGATGGGAATTGGCTGATCGGTTAGGAGGTGGGGTGAGAGGAAGAAGAAGGAGGGAGAAGCTGAGAGAGGAAGGAGGGGGTCAATACTGCTCTCTTTCGCAAATGAAGACGGACAGACAGACGACGGACGGACAAAGTTTCAATATGAGTCATAAGAGAAACCTCCCTTCAGTCGATTTTGAAAATTCTAGGAAAGTGCACGTGCCATGCACACATTATATTCAAGCTTTTCCAAAGACTAACCTATAAGGAGACATCTTTAGAATCATTTTAAAGGCGATCTTATATGCCCATAAGGCATCTACCAATTTGGTGGACCAGTCTTTTCGATTTGATTCACAGTTTGCTCCAAGATAAGCTTAATTTGTCTATTTGAGACTTCTACATGACACTAGTTTGAGAATGATAATGCGTGGGTAACTTATGTGTTATGGCATATTTTCACATAAGAGATTCAATAGTTCTATTGCAAAAATGTAAGACATTATCACTAATTATTGCATGAGGGGTTCCAAAAGGTGAGAAGATGTTTTCTTTTAAGAACTGACAACAACTTTATTGTCATTTGTCTTGCAAGGGATGACTTCAACCCATTTAGATACGTAATCACAACCACCAAGATGTATTGATGTCTAAATGAGTTAGGAAAAGAACCCATAAAGTTAATGCCCCAAACGTCAAAGAGTTTTACTTCTAGAATTAAGTTGAGGGGCATATATTACGTTTCAAATCCTACCAATCATTTGGCATCTCGTGCATGTCTTGCAAAAGTCAAATGCATTTTTAAACAAAGTGGGCCAATAGAACCCACTCTGTAGTACTTTTTCGGCAGTTTTATGGGGACCAAAGTGTCCACCGCGTGTAAGCTCGTGACAAAAGGCTAGAACACTCTTAACTTATTCATGGGAATACATCTCCTATTGATTTTTTGGAATAATATTTAAAGAGATAAAGTTCCTCCCAAATGAAATATTGGACTTGAGATAAGAACCGGTATATATCTTGCTTTGACTAATGAGATTGAGTTTGGTTTGTGGCTAAGTAGTTGACTATGTCTCCTAAAAGTAGCTAAGAGTTGTTCATTGATTGGTCTCCAATATTGCATATTTCATACCACATTTTTCACACTTATTCTTTATAAAATATTGCTAATAATGGTTTTCTTGTGGTTCCTAGGCCATAGCGTGGAATGAACAAGAAGATAAAAAAATCCCATTTATTTGGTGATTTTTAGATCCTAATAAAGCCATTGAATTTGGAAGCCCATTCTGCTACTGCAGGGAACAGAAAATAAGAAATCAGAGATCATAACACAAACCATATTACAGGTACAAGGTCCACGCTGCGGCGCTGCGTGAGTGGCCGCAGCATGGCAACGGAAATGCGGCCATGTCATGGAGCCACGCATCGTACTTTGACGCGTGACCTCGTATGGCCCAGTATGGCCCTTCTGTACGCTGGTTTTGCTTATAAAAGACCAGTATTCTCCAGAGCAGAGGGAGAGTTCTTGAGTGTAGTTTTTAGGGTAGTTCTTCTCCTTAGAATAGTTTAGGTTAGTTATTTTACTTCTTCCTCTTTTCTATTTTCTATTTCTTGTAGATATTGTAATAGGGAAGAGGAGTAATTCATAGGATGAAAGTGTTGACACTCTAAAAAGACAAAATCTCAGATTCTTTTCAATCGCTCTGAACGACGTCTAACTTGTTGACATTTATAAAAGACGAGTATCAGACAAGCTGACGACCAGTTTTTCCCATCTCGGAGGGACAAAGTAACGACTTGGACTCTGCTGATCCAGTGAAGCAGACAGTAACCAAGGTTGCCTATGAAGAGGCCAAAGTAGGCCTATGAAGCTAGGTCTGATCAAACAGTTAGCCTCGCATGAGCCCAAAAGAGAGCTAGCTTCGCTAAAAGGTCGAAACTGCTAGCTTCGCACGAAGCTCCCATCAGCCCCGCTGAAGGCTAATGTGAAGCTTTGCTAGAAACTTATCTCCAGCTTCGTGATTGAGTTTTTACCTACACACAAAATACAGATTTCAGAACTTAAGAATAAAGAGTGCAAGGTACTCAATGCTATCACAATAGCAAGTGGTTATGGGGTCGGATCCACAAGGAGGGACTAGCGATGGAAGCTTTTTAATAAGTTCTTTTAGATTACAAAGATGGTTAAAGATCTTCTTTTAGTTCTTAAAAAGAAAAGGAAAATAAATACAATCAAGTTAGGAAGAAAGTGGTAGACTGAGAAGATGGGAAAAATAGAAAATGGATTGTATACAAAGAAATTGAAAAGAGTGATAGAGATGGTTGGAGGATTGGGTGATCTAAACTAAAGAATTAAAAGAGAAGAAAGAAAACCTAAAAGAAAAACTTACCTCCTCTGGTTGATTACTTACCTAAAACCTTGCATGTTTTACCTTACTTCGGAGGCGATCAATGCATAAGCCATAAGATCGAGCTCAGTCCCCATTCGCATTACATCATCAAAATGAACAAGAATGATGAATGATACAGAATCTTAAGGAGGAGAACATCATCATGAAATATTAGTGGCACTCACACAAACATGGCTATACTGATGCTTCTAGGTTCACTTGGATATTCATCAAAACCAAAAAGAGAAAAAAGTAGAATAGAAGAAGAACATATAAACAAGAAAAGCATAAAGATGTTACATTTGATTACTTGTAGAAACGATGAAAGAAAGGAGGAGGTTACATCGGTGTCACTCTTAACATAAGTCTCTCTCTTACTTACATGAATCTCAGTCTAACCTATGCTTACAAAGAAATAAAAAAATACATAAAAAGAAATAAAACCTATACTAAAAAGAATGAAAAACTGGCCTAAAATCTATCTCTGCTTGGTCTTTTTTGTACGCTCTGAAAAACTCAGTATTTATAGGCAAAACCCAACGGGGAGGGGCGTACGAAGATAGGGGGAGCCAATGCTCCCCCAACTGTTGCAATAAAGCCGCGAAAACGCGACTTATGCCGCGTTTTTGCGGCCTTGGTGTGGCCAGGGGGCCACACCCAAATGGTGGGGGTCCTGGTTTCGAGAGATTATTTTATCCGATTCTGGATTTCTCGTTTCAACTCTTGGATTTGACGAAATGGCCTTTGATCGTTGGTTTTAAATGATTGATTTGAAGAGATATGTTTTTAACTGATTTTCAACCGATCTGAACTGACTTGATCTGCCCTGATTTACTGACTTCGTATAAATTCTGATTTAAATCAGAATTTGATGGGCTTTTGGGCTCATTTATCTTCCCTCCTTTAGTAATGGGCCTGCAAATAAATTAAATAATAATTAGGAAAAAGCAGAGTTTATTCTATAATAAGTATGAGAATATGATAATGAATATGCAATATTAGCGACCGATCACTTCGCTGAAGAAGGAGTGGTCCAGCTCTGCTCTGAGCCAACTCCTAACTTCGCCTGAAGTCTCACCCAGCTCTACTATGAGCTATTCTAGCTTCGCCTGAAGCTTTGAAGATAATTTCGCCTGAAAAGAGCTTCACATGAAACTCTCATTAGCTCCGCGGTGAGCTTTACCAGGACATCAATTGACCGTTTCAAAATCTCACGAGCACTTATTGGGTAAATCCCGATACTTTAGTGGGGTTAAAGCCACTTTAAGTGGGAGGTTACACCCCCACTTTGTCCCACATTAAGTGAAGATAATTAAGCCACGATGGCTATTAATAGTTCACACGAATTTTCTAACTTCATCGGAAGCTGGCAGTTAGCCTCGCGGCAAGGCTATTTCTAGCCTTGCGCAAAGTTAATAGACTGATTCAGTCTTGCAGAATTTAAGGGGGCAGTTACACTCCCGTTTTAGCTATAAATAGCCCCTTTCAAGACAAACAGGGGAGGCAGGGAGAAAAAGAAAGGATATTGGCTGGAAAAATAGGGAGATTGAGAAGAAAGTACCCTCTTGCTTTCAAAGCCTCAGCTTACTTCCAAAACCTTAGAGATTCAGCTCTCTTTCATTCAAGGTTCTAACACGCCTTCTGTCTTCGAAGATTTTCAGAACCAAGCGAGAAGAAAATTCTATCGAGAAGGCTTAACCACCTGACCGCTTGCATCGTCAATGGGATAAAGTGATCGTGCGCTGATCAGATTCCTACCGACATACTTTCCCAAAATTTCAGAGAAGATCTACCTGTAATATTCTTTTGTTAAAGAATTACGTGTACTTTTGCTCCACAACTCTTTTTTGTAAGCTTTCCCCGATCAATTTTCAACGGAAAATAAGATGGCGACTCTGCTGGGGATTAAAGTCTTCTTCCGCAACAAGAAGATGATATCACAATGCAACAATCAGAGTGCTGAATCCGTTACCGTCGACACTTTGGTCATTTATTTTGACCAAGAGAAGTTTGAGGAACTCCTCTTTAGGGGTAGTCTAGCACTCCATGCACGAAAGCACAGGAGGGTCTCCGTAGCCAAAGATCCAGTGGCTACAGAGCAGAAATCAACCAAGTATGTATCAATCGCGCGTGCAATTGGGTGAACCTCGCTCCAATTTCCCTCAGTCTCAACCGAGGCTAAAGGCATCTCACGCGAAGCCAAACAGGTCCCCGCGAACCTAAAATTGCTCAGGGCAAGCAGGTGAGGAGGGCAAAGCAAAAAGCTTCTCCGCGCGAAGCTTTAGGTGAAGTTGAAACACAACCTTGCCTCTCACGTGAAGACAAGGGCAAGACGCCCCTAAGTTTTGGCAGCGTTGCTTACGCTAGCCATGAGCTGAATTGGAACCACAAGGGCGTGAATTCCCACTGGCTTCGCCCAACCCGAGTGCGCTGATTTCCAGCGCTAACTCCATCCCTAGGAGCAACGTCAAGGGGGTATTCCTAAGTGCTGATAGCGTTGCTTATGCAGCTTCAGTACCTAAGGGTACCAACTATGCAGTGAAATCACACCTAGAGGGGGCTGAATAGGTGTAATGCTAATCAAAATACAAATAATGCACAAATTAAAAATGAGATGATGCAACGATCACTCAAAGCAAGATTAGAAGCCGTATACCCCATGAAGAGCTCTGAACTTCTTCCTTGTGATTCCTCTAAATAAGAGTTTGAGGTGCGCGATGTAATTTTTTTATAAGAGTATAGATCGACAATATAAGAATGAATGAATAGAAAGTAAAAGAAACAAGTAAACCAATCGCAAACACAGATATCTGTTTCGAGGTTCGAGCACCCAGCTCTACGTCCCCGCCTTCACCCAGAAGGATTTCTGATCCACTAGAATTTTCACAAAGGATTACAATCACTGGGAGTACCCACTCCTCAATCACACTCCTCTAGTCCAGAGGTAGTGTAGCCACAAGTATAATAATCACTTGGTGATCAAAAGACCACAAACTCTCTTTTGAAAAACTTTTCTTTACAAAACCTTAGAGAATAATATGTAGGATTGAAGCTCAAGGTTTGCAAGTAAAAATAAGACAACGTAGAAGAGAGATTTGATTCAAAACTTCAGAAATAAAACAGAGATTAGAGCACAAAAGACTGAGAGTAAAACACTTCTTTCAAGAATACTCAAACTTTAAAAACTTTGTAATAGTTGTTTTTTTACTTCAACCCCAACCACCCCTATATGTAGGATTTAGGTAGAGATTAAAGGGTAAACATCTATCTGGACTAAGCAGGTATAATTTGACCAAAATCCAGCATAATCCACGTTTTAAGATAAAAACCACGTTTTAAAACAGGTTAAAAATCTAACCGTTTGGCCAGAGATACAGAGCACGGTCGACCGGTTTTCAAATAATATGACCGTTGGCTGACTCCGGTCAACCGCCCGGTCGACCGGTCCAAACAGAGAGTTTGGGTCTGTCAGTCGGTTAACCGCTCGGTCGACCGTAATGGGGGTCCGGTCGACCGCTCGATCGACCGGGGAACGTGCACACCTGCACACCCCATAGGTCAGGACTGCGGTCGACCGCTCGGTCGACTGTTCTAATCTGTAACGAAGCCGGTCGACTGCCCGTCGACCGTAACAGGTCATAAGCAGAAAACAGGTTAGAAATCTGATTTGAAGATATGTTATTTTCAAAGAGATTTTTGTAAAGGCTTTATAAAATACAATAAGCTAAGTATGCATATACTAAAATATGACTTAAAGTATTTTATCAAGAGTCAAAAATAATCTTTTGAAAACACATGCAATTTTGTGTGTGTAGGGTATTTGAGCTTCAATACTATATACTATTCTCAAACTAATAACACAATGATCCACAGGTAGGCGTCTCTGAACCGTGCTCTTATCCTATGAGAGAGTTCTCTTGAGCCATCAACCTTATAACATGCTTGAGAACTCTTGAGCCATCAATACCTGTACTAACCTAAAATTCATACTAGAACCTCTATTAGTACCAAATAACTTTTATATATTTTGTTATCATCAAAACGCATAAACTAGAGAGTGTAACCTTTGGGCCAACAATCTCTCCCTTTTTGATAATGACAAAACATATAAGGTATAACACAAGATATAGAAGGGAGGTAAAAACTCTCCCTCAAATAATGCTATACTAAACAAGTATCTATACTAAAACATGAAACCATAATGAAAGAATAAACATGAAAACATATTCTTTGATATAAAACAAACTTATTATTTGAGAACAAAACACAAACACACATATAATGACAAACATATTTCTCCCCCTTCTTGTCATACATTAAAAAGGGATATATTAGTATGAAAACTCTTTAGTCAATAACACAACATTGAGTTCACCACATATAAGAAAATCTATTAAAATCAAGTGATTTAGTGAAATATCGGCAAGTTGAAAATTAGTAGAAACATAATCAATATCAATATCACCTTTCTCAAAATGATCTCTAAGAAAGTGATATCTAATCTCTATGTGCTTGGTCTTACTATGTTGATTTGCATTCTTAGTTATAGAATTGTACTAGTATTATCACAAAATATTTTAATATGATCATAATGCAAATCATAATCAAGGAGAGTATGTTTCATCAAAAGGACTTGAGCATAACATGCCCCAGCTACAAAATACTCCGCCTCGGCAGTTGAGAGGGCTACCAAATTTTGTTTCTTCGAAGACCATGAAATAAGACAATTACCGAGAAGTTGACATGTTTCACTAGTACTCTTCCTATCCACTCTACAACCCACATAGTCGGCAACCGAAAAACTCGTCATTGAGAATTGTCCGATCTCTCGGATACCATAGACCCATTCCAATAGTGCCCTTAAGTATCGAATAATACGTTTTACTACAATCAAGTGGGATTCTTTAGGACAAGATTGGAATCTAGCACAAAGACACCACACTAAACATAATATCCGGTCTACTAGCCGTTAAATACAAAAAACTATCAATTATGCTTCTATATAATTTTATGCCTACACTCTTACCTTGGTCATCCTTGTCAAGCTTGGTAGTGGTAGTCATGGGAGTATTGCAAGTTTTTGAGTCTTCAAGTCTAGATTTCTTGATGAGTTCCTTAGTATACTTGACTTGACTTATGAAGATCCCATCACTCCTTTGCTTGATTTGGAGTTCAAGAAAATAGTTCAATTCACCCATCATAGACATCTCAAATTCATGCTGCATACATGATTCGAACTCCTTACAAAGTAATTCATTAGTAGAACCAAAGATTATATCATCAACATAAATTTGTACAATAAAAATGTCACTACCAACATGTTTAGCAAATAATGTGGTGTCTACTTTACCCTTAACAAAATCATTTGATAGAAGAAAAGTAGAAAGTCTTTCATACCAAGCTCTTGGAGCCTGTTTTAAACCATACAATGCTTTATCTAGTTTGAAAACAAAATTTGGATGTATATGATCAACAAAACTGGGGGTTATTCAACATATACTTCCTCTTCAATAAAACCATTTAAAAATGCACTTTTTACATCCATTTGAAAAAGTTTAAAATTTTTATAGGATGCATAAGCTAGTGTGATCTATATGGCTTCTAACCGTGTTACGGGTGCAAAGGTCTCCTCAAAGTCGATTCCTTCAACTTGGGTGTAACCTTGGGCCACTAACCTAGCTTTATTCCTAACAACATTCCTGACTCATTTAACTTGTTCCTAAAAATCCACTTAGTACCAATAATTGGTCTATCATGAGGTATAAGAACAAGATGCAAACTTGATTGCGCTCAAATTGATTTAGCTCTTCTTGCATAGCAAGCAACCAATATGAGTCACCCTTGGCTTCGAGGATGTTTTTGAGTTCAATATGAGATATGAATGCATAATGCCCACACAATCATGGAGTTTGGAGCGAGTGGTTACCCCCTTTGATACATCACCTATGATGAGATCTTTGGGATGATTTGTAGCATACTCTAATCTTTAGGAAGTGGTTGTGATGGTTCCACTTCATCCTTTTGAACTTCACCATTTGGTTCTTGCTTGTCTTCTTGGATGGGTGAGTCCTTCAAGGATATTTTCTCCATGTCTTCACCTAAAGAATCAATCTCTACAACATTCTTAACAAATGCATTAGATTCCTCAAACTTAACGTGCATAGATTCTTCAATTGTAAGAGATGATTTATTGAACTCTCTATATGCTTTTCTAGTACTAGAATAGCCAGCAAAAATTGCTTCAAAAGCCTTAGCATCAAATTTGCCCAAATTATCTTTGGTGTTCAAAACAAAACATTTGCATCCAAAAACTTTAAAATACGAAAATTTGGCTTTCTCAAATGATAGATTTCAAAGGAAGTTTTGAAAGTATTTTTACAAAAATAAATTCGGTTAGATATATAACATGCGCTGTTTACGGTCTCGGCCCATAAGTATTGAGGGAGCCCGTATTCACTTATCATAGTCCTAGCCATTTCTTGAAGAGTTCTATTCTTCCGTTCAATGACTCCATTTTGTTGTGGAGTTCTAGGACATAACATTTCATGCTTAATTCTATTATCATCGCAATAAGTCATAAAGAATTGGTTGACAAACTCACAACCTCTATCACTTCTTATGTGTAAAATTGAAAATCCTTTTTTTTTCAACCCTTTTTCGAAAAATCTTAAAATGTGAAAAAGTTTGATCTTTATGCTCCAAAAGAAAATCCATGTGAAACGAGAGAAATCATCGACTAAAACCAAAACATATCTATTTTCATTTAAACTTTTAATTTTAGTTGGTCCAAATAGATCCATGTGGATCAATTCTAATGGCCTAGATGTCATGATATCCTTGATTGGTTTGAAAGAGGACTTGGTTTGTTATCCAAGTTGGCACACACCACAAATGCGGTCCTTTTCAAACTTCAAATAAGGAATACCCTTCACCGATTCCTTAGAATTGATTCTAGAAAGATGATCAAAAGAAGCATGACCTAATCTTTTATGCCATAACCATGAATTCTCATCAAAAATATTTAAACATTTTGTAGTGCAATCCAAACTAAGCATATCAATAATGTAGACATTATTTTCATGAGATCCAGTGAGAATACATTCATTGATTTTACAATCATAAATATTGCAAGAAGATTCATCAAAAATAACTTTGGAACCACGATCACATAGTTGACTAATACTAAGTAAATTATGTTTAAGCCCATCAATAAGAACTACATTTTCAATTAAAGGAGATGTACCAATCTTGATGTTACCTATACGATGGTGGTACCCTTGGAGTCATCTCCGAAGGTGACGGTGCCACCTTCAACATACCTCGATAGGGTTACAAAATTGTCGATGCCCCATGTCATATGCCTTGAGCAACCACTATCAAGGTACTACCACTCTCTACGTCTTGGAGTTTTGGTGTGTACCTATATCAAATAATTGAGTGGTTGATTTTGGTACCCAGATTTTCTTGGGTCCTAATACGTTAGTGTTTCGAACCCAAACATGATTATTCATACTATTTATATGATCATAACAAAATTTGGCTAAATGACCATTTCGATCACAATAAGCACATTTATAAATTATTTCATATTTAAAAGCATGATGAGCATGTGGTTTATGAACATGTGATTTGTGAACATGTGGTGTTTTTAGTTTGATTGACATGTGACGTGTTGGCATGATGAACATGTGGAGTTTTAGCATGTGATGGTTTATCATGTTGAACATGTGAAGTGTGCATGTGTTTCTTTGACAACATTTCTTCTAGTTTAATATTGTTAAATGCACATTCTTTTAAAACATTTCCCAAATCATTTATTTTAGTTTTTAACATAGAAATCTCATTTTCATCAATTTTAGAATATTTAGCTTTGTATGCAGCTCTATATGCATCAAAATCTCTTTGTGTTGAAATAATAGTGGAAGATAATTCATCTTTTCTTTTGTAAGAATGACAATTTGATTGTTAAGCATTTCATTTTCCTTTTTCAATTTTAAACAATCTTTCTTCTTGGAATCATAATTTTCTGAAAGTTCAATGAAAGCTTGTAATAACTCTTCTTTACTTATTTCAATATCATCATAAGATGGTTCGGAAGTTACCTTAGGTCTATTTGCCATAAAACACATGTTAGCCGTGTCAACTTCATCTTCGGATTCACTTTCCGAACCCCAACCTTCTTTACAAACGGCTTCTTTTGCTTCATAGAGGAAGATATATTGTTCTTGAAATCTGGACATTCGGCCATGATATGTCTAGGTTTTCGATAGTTGTAGTATGTGATCTTCTTCTCCTCCTTCCCTTCCCATCGCCTTCTATGGTTGAGCTTTTTCTTGTGGTACATTCTTTTTACATTTCTCACAAGAAGAGATAGCTCTTCATCTTCTTGCTCATCTTCTTCATCATCGGAGATGGCGGAGGTAGACTTGAAAGTAATAGACTTTTTCTTTTGAGGTGCCATTTCTTCTCTAGCCTTTTTTCCATCTCATGAGTCTTAAGGTTACCAATAAGACTGATGAGCTCCATCTCGTCTTTGTCGTTCAATTCCTTCAAGGTGGTAGCTTTGATTTCCCATGATGAAGGGAGTGCACGAATCACCTTACGCACCTTTTGGTAGTTGTTGATTTCATTACCTAGAGAAGCAAGAGCATTTGTGAATTTAGTAAACTTAGTAATCATATCATCAATAGATTCATTTTCTTGCATTCTAAAACTTTCATATTGAGGACGCAAAAGATCAATTTTAGCTCTCTTGACTTGTGATGTTCCCTCATGAGTGACCAATAAGTGTTGCCAAATCTCATAGGCGGATTTGCAATGGATAACCCGTGTTAAGTCATCCTCATTTAATGCTAAAAGCAAGACATTTTGAGCCTTCGAATTTGCATCAACTTCCTTGGAGGTAAGATCGGACCAAGTGTCCTCCTCACCTACGGGTGCACTATAGAGCTTGGTCAAAGACATAGCAACTCGGCTACCTAGAGATTGCAAAAATATGTTCATCCTAACTTTTCATATGGGAAAGTTGAGTCCATCAAATTTGGGAGGGGTCTTAATGTTATCGGCCATCTTTACTAGTGGATGAATGAAGATATGAAAATAGTGATTAGCAACTTATAGGATCTCTCTAAGGTTGTAAAGCCATTAACTAGAGTCCTACCTCTGATACCAATTGAAATCACACCTAGAGAGGGGTGAATAGGTGTAATGCTAATCAATATACAAATAATGTACAAATTAAAAATGAGATGATGCAACGACCACTCAAAGTAAGATTAGAAGCCGTATACCCCGTGAAGGGCTCTAAACTTCTTCCTCGTGATTCTTCTAAATAAGAGTTTGAGGTGCGCAATGCAATCTTGTTGTAAGAGTATAGATCGACAATATAAGAATGAATGAATAGAAAGTAAAAGAAACAAGTACACCAATCGCAAACACAGAGATTTGTTTCGAGGTTCGAGCACCCAGCTCTACGTCCCCGCCTTCACCCAGAAGGATTTCTGATCCGCTAAAATTTTCACAAAGGATTACAATCACTAGGGAGTACCCAACTCCTCAATCACACTCCTCTAGTTCAGAGGTAGTGTAACCATAAGTACAATAATCACTTGGTGATCAAATGACCACAAACTCTCTTTTAAAAAACTTTTCTTTACAAAACCTTAAAGAATAATATGTAGGATTGAAGCTCAAGGTTTGCAAGTAAAAATAAGACAAAGTAGAAGAGAGATTTGATTCAAAACTTCAGAAATAAAACAGAGATTAGAGCACAAAAGATTGAGTGTAAAACACTTCTTTCAAGAATACTCAAACTTTGAAAACTTTGTAATAGTTGTTATTTTTTTTTACTTCAACCCCAACCACCCCTATATATAGGATTTAGGTAGGGATTAAAGGGTAAACATCTATCTGGACTAAGCAGGTATAATTTGATCAAAATCTAGCATAATCCACATTTTAACATAAAAATCACGTTTTAAAATAGGTTTAGAAATCTAGCCATTTGGCTAGAGATGCAGAGCACGATCGACCGGCCGGTCGATCGATTTTCAAATAATATGACCGTTGGCTGACTCCGGTCGACCGGCCCAAACAGAGAGTTTTGGTCTGTCAGTCGGTCGACCGCTCGGTCGATCGGGGAACGTGCACACCTGCACACACCCATAGGTCAAGACTGCGATCGACCGCTCGGTCGACCGTTCTGACCTGTAACAGAGCCGGTCGACCGCCCGGTCGATCGTAACAGGTCATAAGCAGAAAAAGGTTAGAAATCTGATTTGAAGATATGTTATTTAAAGAGATTTTTGTAAAGGTTTTGTAAAATACAATAAGCTAAGTGTGCATATACTGAAATAGGACTTAAAGTATTTTATTAAGAGTCAAAAAATAATCTTTTAAAAACACATGCATTTTGTGTGTGTAGGATATTTGAGCTTCAATACTATATACTATTCTCAAACTAATAACACAATGATCAACAAGTAGGCGTCTCTGAATCGCGCTCTTATCCTATGAGAGAGTCCTCTTGAGCCATTAACCTTGTAACATGCTTGAGAGCTCTTGAGCCATCAATACCTGTACTAACCTGAATTCATACTAGAACCTCTATTAGTACCAAATAGCTTTTATATGTTTTGTTATCATCAAAATGCATAAACCGGAGAGTGTAACCTTTGGGCCAACATGCAGCTCCAGTACCTAAGGGTACTAACAAAGTTCCCAGCCGCGAGGCTGAAACTAAAGCACTCTGCAGTGCTAATTACCTTCGCCACAAGGCAAAGAATAAAGCACCACTTCATGCTAAGGGCGAAGTCACCACGACTTCGCTCCCAAAGTCTTATGGCGCTAAGTTCGCACTTGGGGGTAGAGTTACAAGTATAGCTTCACCAAGCGAAACTAATACTACTGATGAGGTGATTTTCAAATCACCTGTAGTTAAAACAGGAGCCTCAATGCTAGAGTTCTCCATCCTGAATAGCCTAGTACACAATCTCCTTGAGTCTTTGTACGAGATCGTGTAAGCTTAGTGAATCCCTATTTATGAGAGTACTTAACTAACAAACGGAAGTTAGAACTACTCCATACCTCTCCCGCTGTTTATAAGTAGGATGCCAGTTGGTGACGGTCCATTCAGTCCATTGCCGACTAGGTCCAGTCCCCCCACTTTCCAGCCCGACAGTCAGTTTTCGACCGACTATCGATTCAAACCCTGGGAAGCCTCAGAAAGGAACAAAGTACGAAACATGCCAGATCTTCCCTTCGCATCAGTCAACATGATAGGGAGGGGACATGAAACACTCAGGGCTAGACGACGAAGACGAGATACTAATCTCCTTTATTCAATTCTCCAGATTCAGACTATAGCCCTGGTTTGGGCCAAGTCTTAGTAAGACAAGAAGGTGCATTCTGGGGCACAAGATCCAGGGTAGCAATACCCTATAATTATGAACAACCGTCCTCTTCAACTGGGGTGATGTCACCAGAACCACTGAGAAGTTTCTTCTAATGGTCTGATGATAAAGGAGCAGCTAGTGGATATACTTCTTCAGCAATGGTCAGCTCTGTACAAACAGGCAGAGTGTCGGCTAACATGGCCGATAACAGTAATGATGACCTTCCAATGAATGGAGGCTCAAAAACATACCACCAAGGCCCAACAAAAAGCCCATATCCAACAAATGCTAGCTGAGCTCCTCACTAACCGGTATAACAATGATACCGGAAGCAATCATAATGAGGAGGAGCATAATGATGATGAATAACCTAAAACTGAAAAGTGAAAGGAAAGTTATTCAATCGATGACAAAGTTATTAAAGGCATCCAGGCTGAGATCGCATCCCTAACCCAAAGGGATGAGCTGAAGAAGGTAGGCATGACTCATCCTTACCCACTTGACTAGGATTCGGTGCCATACCCACTAAAGTTCAAACCACCTACGTTACATGTGTATGATGGTAAGAGCTCGCCAACTAACATATCTATTACTTTCGGTCCCAGACTGATAATATCATAGATAATGATGCCATTATGGCTAGATTGTTTATCGATACTCTCAAAAGAGTGGCCTTCGACTGGTTCAGAAGCCTTCCGTCAGGTTCCATCAACTTTTAGATTGACTTAGAAACTCAGTTCCTCTGTCGCTTCTATGAGGATGACACTGAGGTAACTATGGATAAACTTCTTTCTACCATGCAAAAGAAAGGAGAATCGGTTCGTGATTACATTAAAAGATTCAGGAACCTATCTCTGATGTGTCCAGTAGGAATGCCAATACCTATGCTATTGCAGACATGTAGGCACAACTTCCTGGACCAAGTAGAAATTCACATGGGAGCTGTTAAGGCCCACACTTGGAAAGAATGGTTGAGCAGGCTGAAATAACCGAGAAGTCGGCTAAAAAGTTTGAGTTGTCCATACCTAAAGGGAAGTGGGGTGTAAATAATAAAGGACGCAGCGAGATGGCACAGTCCTCCTAAGCCAAATGGAAAGAACCATGTCCGTGGAGTTGTCGGGGGAAACTCCTTTGAAAACCAAGAAGGTTGGCGCCAGCAATTAGGAGTTCAAGTTTCCTCCGAAACAATGCTCCTTTAAAAGATGAGTAGGTGGTTACAATATTCCATTTGCTCCAAAAGGCCAATAAGTTGAAGCTTTCAGAGGTTCGACTCCCTAATGAAGTGGGACATACTAACGATCCCAACTACTGTCTCTTTCACAGAATGGTTCACCATCCTACCTACAAATGCTTTGTCCTTAAGGACAAAATTCAAGCTTTGGTTGACGCCGGAGTGTTGACTTTAAAGTTGGAACAAAGTAAAGTCACCGCAAACATAGTGACCCTTGAGTTCGGCACTCTGCCAAAGATTACAGTCCCTGATGGACATCCTCCAGTCCCTAAGGCACGACTGAAGATAAGTAATCCTTCAGCAAAGCAGCAGGAGGCAAAAGGTCTCCTTCCACTGACGTTGAAGACTGGGGAAATCATATTGGTGCACCCAGATCTTGCCAAAGATAAACAATAGGATTCAAAAGAAACCCAAGCTAAAGGAGAATCCTGCAATGTTGTCTCTATTTTGCCAGATGATGACAATGTAACAATAGCTTCTTTCAGTGACTCTGAAAACAAGAATCATGCTTTCGTAGCACAGGATGCTGCACCCCAACCAACAGGTACTCGGTCTGGGCAATCATACCTAAGACAGTATGAGAAAACTACTGACGAGACACTACAGCCAACGACGTCAGCAGAAATACCTGTTCTAGCTTCAGTCCCAACGCCAGAAAAAGAAAAGCAGAAATAAGTCTGATTTGACTGTGTGTTAAAGAAAGCTTCGGGGCCGGGACTTGATGCCCCTTTTCGCTTTGATATTTGGCACAACTAGGCAATATTCCAGATCAGATCACAATACATGAGCTGCTTCGCCTCTCGAAAGAGACAAGAGAGGCACTCAGGGACGCACTAGCTAATTCAGAATCCTTTTTGACATATATGCCGGAGGCCTATGAAGATGACAATCACCCTTGTGTCCTGAATGTCATCACGTACAACAGAGAATACCTGCTATCACCTTCACTACAGAGGACATGCTCCTCAAAGACAATAAGCATGATCGACCCTTATATTATACTGGATACATCGGCTTGACGTGTATTGAGAGGGTACAAGTTGATCCAGGGTTCGTACTCAGCATCATCCCTAAAAGGCTCCTTTACTTTCTTGGGATACCACTGAATAGATTATCGGCAACCACTACTACAATATATGGCTTCAATGCAGGAAGCAGTTACCCATTGGGAAAGATTCGGCTTCGCTGTCAAATCGGAGACCTAAAATCGGAAGTGACATGTTACGTCATTGACGCTGACACGACGTATAATTTATTGCTTGGAAGGCCTTGAATTCATGCTAATTGATCGTTCCTTCCACTCTATACCAATGCTTCAAGTATGTGGAAGATAATGCAACAATACGAACGGGGTTTTTGTGTAACGCCCCGATCCCGGCGATACGGGGACGTCACTGCAACGTATATACGTAGGTCAGAACTACCCTCCCGTATATACGCTAAGCATCAGTACAGACAAGAATCAGAGTACGGAAGCAATGGTGCATTATACATTCCAACACATATATACAATTACAGAATTATCACCAGAGTGATTACAATATTACATGAATATCATATCACTAATATGCGCAAATGCGAGAGTACAAGGAATATACATAATATGAACGGTATAAAAGGGAGCTCGCATACAAGTATACAAGGATGTACAAGTATGAAAAGTATAAAAGAGCACTCACGAGTTTGCTAAGGAAAAACTCGAGGGGCACAAAGGGGGTCTGGAAGGATGTGGCTCTGGACTGTCGTCTGGAGGTCCACGCTACCGCTGCGCTACTCTGATCAATAACAGGGGGAAATCCTCACGCTCCAAGCTCCATGACCTGGACATGAGAATCCAGGGGAGTTAGTGAAACTCCCCAGGCGAGTATGATACAAAGCCAGGAGGCGAGCCAGGAGGAACACAAGTGTCAAACTCAGAAGACAGGAGGGTTAGAACACAAATGAAATACATATATGGACGGTCATAATACAATCATCAGAAAACCGAAAATCCAAGGTAAAACTGATTTCATGCAAGGTGATTGTATACGCTTAGGTTACGGTCCCATGAGACTAATACATCGAAGGAATAATCCAAACAAGGAAACCCTCATCTATATACTTCTATCTCATGCCACAGAAATCCAAGCGTATAGAATCAGAGTTGCAAATCATATGAAAGTCAAACAGGAATACAAAACGGGAATCATGACATGCATAGCAAGTGTAACAGGAATCAATAACTGGAATCTATTATTATTATTACTTGTCTGACCCATATATCTAGGTATGTGACCTGGTGTACGGCCAACCCACATACATCCATATATAAGCAAGCCAAGGGTTGTTAATGGAAGCCGATGGAGAACTGATAACACTTCTTATAGTAGTTTCCATTCACCTGGAAACAGTTTTGGAGGTCAAAAATCCCCCTATTCAGTAAACAGATTCACTACCGCCAGTATATATATATACATATATATATATACTTATATTACACCTACTATAAGCAAGGTATCATTCCGGCATCCATCACTTCCTCCCATACCCATACAAGTTGTCCTTTTTATAGCTTATTAGGTAATTATCAATTTACGGGGAAAATAGGAAATGGACATGATCAGGATCAGGAGTACATAAACAATATATAGTCAGGTCACTGCATGTAAAGCAGGAAAACAAGTCACTGATCATGATACAGAATAACAAGTCAAATCCCCGTAAAGATGACAATCACAAGTCAAGTATATCATGCTGGGTATAAAGTGATAGCATGATAGGATGGTGATATTAGTAAGCAACCAATCATAACATGAGATTGATAATAGTCTGGGTAAGTCATGGTACAACATAAAGGTCTTGCCAAATAGTGGCATGTCAGGGGTCAGGTGATAATACAGTTACCAAGTGATATACATGTGTTAAAAGGAAGCATGCAATTGACAAGACTGAAGCAATGACAAGTCTGAAATAATAGCATGGCAATCATAGGAGAAACTCAGAAGTCAACGACCACGAAGGGTCGGCCCACCATAGTAAGAAAGCAGTAAAAGATATATGACATAAAGTATATGAAACATGAAGCGAATCAATGAAATAAGAAGCAAGAAGGTAGCGAGTAAGAATACTCGCCCAAATCACCAAAACGCCGAAATATCCGAAATCCACGGAAGCTCGGGATGCGCCATAACCTATGATATATATATGTAGAGTGAAGAGGAGAGAGAAAGAG